>KV742676.1:3950-16157 GCA_000468175.2 Phytophthora cryptogea
AGAGTGTACCGATTTGTCAAACTTTATCCCAGTGTCCGCTCTCTGTACCTTTCGGATCTGTATATGGTCATGACAGTTTGTAATTTCGACATTCTTACACCCCTTCTCATTGGCTGAAAAGCTGCAATGTAGCCATACCTCCAATTTTCGACCCCCCGAAGAAGCGCAATGGAGTCGCGGCCGCGTCCGACGGCCACCGCCTTCTACGGGCGCCTGATCCCGCAGACGACGGACGAGGAGCAAGTGGCGGCGGTGCTAGCGGCGTTGGAGCCCCCCACGGACGCTTCCGCGCCCTCCACGACGCGAAATCGCGCCGTTTCGGCCGCCCGCACGCTGCGCAACGCAGTTCTGACGGAATCTCGCTTCTACCGCGTGCTGCAGGAGGCCAAGCTGTACTCGATCGACTTTGGCGGGGTGGACGACGTCTCGACCAGCGAAAATGCGGCGGAAAACGGAGACAAAGCGGCCGAAATCGATGACATGCGACGCCGCGCACTGACCCTCGCTGAGAGCGACTACAAGGTGGTCCGCATCCAGGAGCTGGCCAAGCCCAATACGGGGCGCACGTCGTCGGCCAGGAGCAGGCAGCAGATGCAGCAGCAAGACCGCAACGGTCCGTACAGTAGCATCCTTTTTGTGTCATTTTTAGGTGGGTTTAGAGAGTTTATTGATGTTTTTGTGTGGTTTAAATGCAGCTTTTAGCGTCATGAAGATGCCTGAAGAAGTGGTGGCCAGTAGCGGGCGACTGCAGTGCCTTTTTGGAGCGTCCAACGCGCCCACGTGGTTCATCCGCCTGGCTCACGTGGAGAATGCGTTCATGATGTTGAGTACCAAGGAGGCGACCAAAGCTGCTGAGTCGGGCGTCCCCACGGAGAAATTGTTTCTGGAGCTGCTACCGGAGAAGGAGAAGGCTATTGTGAACAAGGGCAGGTTTTACTATCGCGTGCTGGTGCCGATCGAGCTCCGGAAAGCGCCAGATCTTTTGGCACCCGTCATCTCACGACATGTGTTCAAGAATGCAGAGGAGATTATTGAATGCCATGAAACGTATCGCTGTCCACAGAGTGGCGTGACCTTCGTGAAGCTTGCGTACGAAGATGGATGGCTGTTTGAGACGCTGAATTCGGGTATTAAAGTTCTGGAGCGACTGGCGACCGAGCCCAACATCGAGTACGGACACTTTTTCTACGTGGTCAAAATCCCGGTTGGGATTCGTGTGGCGCCGCATATTATGGCGCAGCGGTCAGGAAAGGGTTTTAAGCTGCACTCGATTGTCGAGGCGTCGCAGCGATTTACGCCGCCTGGCAGCAAGATCACGTACGTGCGGGTGTGTAAGGATAAGAACTCTCGATGTGGATGCTCGCGGAGCCATGCGGGGAGTGCGACGAGTCCAAAATCCATGGCTAGGAAACTAAGCGCTGGAGGGGGCGAGGATGGTACCGAGGCGTCGTCTGAAGAGAGGCCGTCGTTGTCTGCTCCGCCGTCGTGCCACGGTGGTTGGATCTTTGAGACTACGATGGATGGACAAGTGGTACTAGAACCAATGCTAGAACCAAAGGTGCGGCAAGTGGAACGACTCTTCTATCGAGTATTGGAAGATGTTGAGGCGCTGCCAACACCAGCAGGCGGTAGAAGAACTTTAAGCTCGGGTTCGTCGGCCCCTTCTAGCCCTCCTGGCAAACGTAAGCGTCTGAAAGACACGCTCATTGAGTGCAGTGAAAGGTTGGTGCCTGCGGTGCAGCCAGTGGCAGACGCTGGGGAATCTGATATGCCGGAGATTGGGTATGTGAAGCTACGGCATGATGTGGGGTGGATATGCGAGCGACAGTTGCAATCACCATATCGGCTAGTACTAGAGCAGGTTCAAGGGTATGCTGTCACGCGCGACTTGCCCAAGTTCTACCGCGTGCTAGTTCCCGTGTATTTGCGGTCGGCTCCAGATTTCGAGTGCCCTCGATTGCCTGGCGTTGCTCCCATGACGGCTGGCACTGTATTCGAAAGCAGTCTTCAGTATACGCCACCAGGAAGCCGCATCACGTATATTAAGGTGGTCAGTGCGTCGCATCCGACATCTAATAGCGCGTCCAACGGTTGGTTGTTTGATCAAACTCCCAGCGGCGACCAAGTACTCGAAGCTGTGGATGAAGACCCGGAAAAGAAGAATGGCAAGTTCTTCTTCCGGGTATTAAGCGAAAAGAAGGAAGTACTGCTCTCACCCGAACGGACAAGCGAGGTGGTGCGTTACTTATTCGCGAATACAATATTCTCGGCCGAGATGGAGTACACGCTGCCGCGTACACAGGAGACGTATGTGCGTCTGACGAAAGAAAAAGGATGGGTGGCGCTCGATCCGCCGCGGCCGCGAACCGGGAGTTTTTCTAGTCGCCCGTCAAGTCGCAGCATCTTCAGCATGCAGTCCGTGAGCGAAAACGAAGACAACCCGCCACGAACGCTGGTACGGATATCAGAGGAGCTGTATAACCTCTATGCGATGCCGCCCAGCTGGGTGAGCATCGGCTACCCGAACCGGACGTGGTTCAAGGTCCCCGATGAAAGTTGTCGTACGATCCTGGCGGAGGAAACGATTCTGCAGATGTCGGTGTTCGAGTCGCGCAATATCCTAGCTTCGAGCTCTCAAGGACGCGATGGAGTGCCGCTGTCACGAAAGGGGACGCTCAGTCTGGACGACGGCAGCACCGTGTGGAACTGCACTTTAGAAGAGATCAAGCACCCGGCCAGCGCGCTGCTGTTCACGTTCCCGTGGAAACAAGTGTGGTGGATCTTCGAGCTGGAGGGGTCGGACGAGCGGCATTGCGTGGAGCTGCAGCACGGACTTCGCGGCGGCTTCCGCTCCATTCTGTTCGACGGCGAGCCGCTGCTGCAGAACCGCAGCGTGACGGACATGTTGTGGGACTCTGGCAGCGAGTTCTCGTTCCAGTGGAAGGACCACACGTTCAAAGTGCTGATAACGCTCGAAGGCGCCTTCTTCTCGCAGTATCTGCAGTTCTACAGCTACACGCTGGTCGTGGACGAGGAGAACGTGGTGCCTGTGGACCAATAGCAGTAAGATCCGGAGTTATGATCGAGAGAGAGTTAACACGATGGTGACGAGGCCGAAATTGGACGGCGCTGACGAGATTTTTCCTATTGCCCAGCGATCTTATAGAGAAACTACTAGCACGAGTACTGGAGGGTGATATACTAGACGCTGATATTGATCACGGCTCCATCATTATTGCGATGAGGAAGTCGAGTGCCTCTTCGAGCGGCGGTAAGTCGGTGGATTGCTCGTCTGTTGCCGCGTCGAGTTCCTCTTCAGGCTCAGAGTCATCGAGACTCAGGCGGAACTGGACGGGGCTCGTGCACGGACTCGAGTTGCTGCTGGACGGAGGGGACACGGCCCTCGTGACCTTGTGGATGGCGGTGGGGGACGTGACCATGACTTTGTTGCTGCCCATGCTCTTCATGAACTCGCAGAACTGCAGCACGTCGTCGTCGATGCGGTGCTCGACTCTGGCCCACGTCTTGCGGTCTTTGCGGAGCCCACGCACCCTCCGCATGATCTTCTCGTAGTATTTCTGCGTGTGGGTCTGCACTTGCCGCACGGAGCGCGTGCCCACGGCCTGGGCGATGCAGCCCCACGGGCCGTGCGGGAACTCCTTGATGGCCAGGAGGAAGCGGTCGTGCTCATCTTCGGACCAGATGCCGTGCTTCATGGTACGTTGATGGGTTGGGTATGTTGGTATTCCGGAGGAATGGTCTGTACCGGGGCGGGTAAACTAACGCGGTGCGCGCGGCACTACGGATTGAGGAATGACAGCGAAGTGGTCGTGCAACCGATGGCTCCTCTCTCTCACCGCGACCTTGAAGAGCGTTGACAGGGCAAATCAACGGCAACGCTCGCAAACAGCAAAATATCGAAAGGGAAACTCAAGCAGGTGAGACGGAAGGACCGAGACCATTGACAGTACTCGAAGTTTGGGCACACCAAGCCCGTGAAAATCCAGCCTCAGTGCCGGTGTAAACGGCTTGCTTAGGGAGGAGATCCGTGTTTCTGAGGCACTTCAACAACTGTATGAAAGAATAATACTGCGATGTGGCATTTTGGATATGGTGGTGACGTTTAGTGGAACCAAGATGTATGAGACCTGTGCAGCGGCATGGAACCTACTATGCAGCCTTTGTTGCCGTTTTACGGGCGATGGCGTGTCCGTCCAGTGGTAGCCGCAAAATTTGCCTCGTTGCGAGCAGGTGCCACGAACGCGGCTTGGCTCGATCGTCACGTGCCGAGCCAAGTCGATTTGCGTCCATGCCATTTTGTATTCACTCCATCGCGATCGGAGTCTCGCCTTCACTTTTGCTATTTAGCTGCCGATGAGTCAGACGAACACGAACCTTTCGGGCTTACAAGGAGGCAGGAAAGGCTTCAGGCGCTGCTTGGGAGCTCATGAAGCACGCGCCAGGCAACTCTCCACAGCTGCAATGCAACGAGTGTCCGTCCGCAGCGAGTGGATTTTCTCGCACCGGACGCGACTTGGTGTTGACTCGGCCGATAAGGATAACGTTAACGCGGTGGTCAGTACATGCCCATTGCGCGGGCTGAGTCGGATTGCTTCCGCTTGATTGATCGACCGACAAATCCCAATCGCGGCAGCAGAGCCATCTCAAACGGTGAGGTGGTCACCGGGCATAGAGTCCTTGTGGACCCTGGATTTTCTTGTCTTAGCTTGAAGTGACGCAGGATTTCACACCGAGTCCTCCCACGCACTGATGGGACCACACGCGTCGTCGTTGCACATGTATCGCTTGCGGACAGATTTGGACATGTATTAACCCAAGTGACTGACGTTGCAAGCAAGCGAAAAGTGTACATGGATCATAGGAGGGGGCTGTAACACCTACGGGTACATGCACATGCAGTACGTGAGTGCATTTCACTTGCAGTACGCTGACCGAGTGAACTACATCCAAGGGAAACTTCGCAGGTTTGCGGTGACCCGTGTTACACCGTGTAACTTACACGGGCCGTGTACCCCATTTTGCGAGGTATCTTGGGTTCTGCATCCGTGCACTCCACTTTACCCAGAGTATCAGATGTGATACCTGTCCATTTACCACGACTAATCGCAGAGTAAACGATGATCTGTCGACGAATACGAAAGATTTGCATGTATCTCCCGGCAACTACCACTGCAGCTCCACTTAGGCAGTGCCTTGCAATCACCGGAACACAGACAATCAGGCAGAGTGACCTTGCTGAGCGATCACTCGAATATCAGCTGGAAACTGTCCCGATAAAACAAGTTGGGCTCGAACACTAAGTGCTGCACTTCCCATGCACAATATCTGCATACAAATGCATGCCATTCTCACAAATGGCATACATTTGTATGCTGCCATTGCCCTTTAGATGCAGCGCTGTGGTGTAGCCCACGCTGCGCCTACTTCTAGGCAAAACCCATCGCAATGCTTTCGATCGAAGCACGAGGAGCACAAGACTCTGCCAACTCGGTAGAGGCCTATCGTGGAAAGTCTGTCGCTTGGACTTGGTCCTCTCCATTGCAAAGTTGGTTCTCTTTGTAAAATTGTAAGCTCTTTTTGCCAACCCAAACATTTCCATTACGAAAATCAAATTTCCGATTAGAGTGGTACAGTGTACCAGTAGTTACATTTTCTCAGTCATGCTAATGCACGGAGCGCTCAGGTACGTCGCCACTGGTCTTCCCCGCTATATATCTCTGTCTGTACCAATCCTCATTCATCCGTTCAACGCTCCTGATGTTTGCCTGTGTCTCCTCTTTCTTTCCATCTATGAACCGCCCCCAACCGCACTCTGCAACCTTCGCAAATTCAATTTTACCATCAGCGCCTACCTGCGAGACACAGTCGGCACCTTTTCCGACCCATTACACGGCCACAGCTTCGCCCCAGTGCAGCTCCGTCTTCTGCCGACTGTCGACCGCAGTCTCCTCTTCTTCCGGGACTGTTTGCTGTGTCATGAGCGGCTTTTGGCCATCGGGAAGCCCAATAACGCCAGGAGAAGGAGACTCTCGGCTTCTGCTACTGTTCTCCCCCCGTCCAGTCCTGTGAGAGCCCCAAACAATGGGGTGTGTCAGTGCCGAAGCTGCGGCAAGTTCGCTCATCGAGAATGTGTGAGTTTTTCCCACTCTCATCGCTACTGTAGAGACCACGAAAGCCTCATGCCCACCTGTAGTCATGCTCCCCCTTCGGTGGATACGCTGTTGTCCCCACCGCCAGAGGAGCTGCAGAACAGTAACAAGGAGGATGTAAAGGCACACAAGGACGGACGACGTACTACTGCAAAACCCGAGACGTTCACGTTGGCGACGTTGATTGAGGAGCTTAACAGCACCCATGTTGCTGGGGTCGGAGCGAGCTCGACGGTGGTGCTGAAAACAGGAAAGACGCAGAACGAGCAGCGTATGCAGACAGCGTCCAAATTCGCTAAGAAGTTTGCGCCTGTACTGGCGGCGGGTGGTGTGATGGGAGCTATCGCGATGGGTCCTGCAGCGGGTGTACTGGCGGGACTGAACATGCTGGTTGCGAGTGTTGGAGCGGAGACGGTTATGGCAGGCATTGGACTTACGGCGAGTGCTGCAGCGGCGGCAACCGTCACACACCAGAACAAACAGAGAGCTGCGAACCGCAGGAAGGAGAGGCTGAGGAAAGGTGAGTGGGCGATGGAGATCTGCTGGAACTGCAAAAAGAACTTTGACGGCGCGCCGTCTGACGAGCACTGCCGTAAGGACGCTGAATTTCTCCGCCGATTTCAGATGCCAAACCCTCGGCATCAACGGAGAGACCCGAACGATCAAGAAGGTGAAACGAACGAGAGAAGTGAGGACTCGTCATTGAGTGAAGGGAAATTGGCATTGGAGGAGACCATGCCCGATGATGCAGAAGTGTACCGCTTTCTGTTTGGGATTTACGCTTCGTCCAGTGAACTTGTTGGACAAATGAATGAACAACTATTGGAAGCTTTCCGTAAGCGGTATACGGAAAGGCATCAAAAGCAAGTCAAGCGATTAAGTGTATCAGGCAAATCGAACCTCGCCGAAACTGCTGCTGCTCGTGCGATGGCCAAGGATACGCTTCAGGACACCAAGATGTATCTTGCTCATATTTTGGGTGCGACGTTGCAGTGTTTCCCGAGCCTCGCAAGTACTCCTGAAGCAATTAACAGCTGCACACTTGCGGTCGAGCGCATTGTGTACGACGATATCCACGCTATGGTATTCAGCGAGTTCCAACGTGCGTTCCGGGATGTAGACACTGCTTTTGCGGACAACTTGGCGGACATTCGCCGTGAACAGAAGTACCACTCATCTGCGTTGTTGCAGCTGCCTCAACAGCCCCAAGAAGGTAGTGGTGGCAAGCACGCCGACCACCCAGTGCTCGCTGAAGACCTTCAGAAGGCCGAGGCAAAAATGTTTACCATGATGCAAGAGACGTCGTCCCCTCTGCTCAAGTTGGTGCTGCTCTGCGAGGCCTTTCGAAACATGTGCTGCTTTGCCGAGAACCTGCACCAGTCGGCCTCCAACGCAGACATGTTGATCCCTATTTTGTGCGCGCTTCTAGTTGAGTGTCCGCGTGTGTGTCGCGCAGGCTCGGACTTCGTTGCAGAGATCGCGTTCATTTCGTTCTTCACGAACGGAGGTGGCAAAGGTGTCGAGGGTTACGTGTTGACAACGTTCCAAGCTGCCATCCAGGTCATCGCTGCTGTGGATCTACCAAGCGGTCACGCGAAAGAGTTGGAGCTTTTCATCAACGACGACGAGAGCGAAGCGACTGAAGAAGACGAGGACGAGTTCTTCGACGCAGTATCTACCACCACCGAAGCGTCTCCGCTGCCGAGTTCTATCGACCATGGAGTCAATGGTCTCCATTAATCCCGACAGCCAGCGTTCGCCCTTAGATTGTAGCCATGTGTTAGCTTGTAGAGGTGTTCGAAGCTCAACGCTGCGACTTCCATCAAGACTGGATGCAACAGGAATGCCGGTGCATAAGGTGGAACGGTCATCAAAAATGTTCGTTTGTGGCGTGAAGCTGGACGCGTCTTCATTTTCGAACGTTGTCACCGCCGTCATATGGACGAGTCCTAGTGGCGGATGGCTAACTAGCGGACACGAGTTCGATACGGCAGATTGCACCATGGCCCCCACCACCATTTCAACCGCAGATACGGGGTCCGCTCTGAAGGTCTGTGAATACTTCGGTGCCGCATACCCAGCCGGACTGTACTTTGGCGTTTGCCAAGCGTGTCGGCCTCTAAACGGCGATCTTGCTGTGCGGGGAGCATTGGAGACCGCGCCGTGTCAACGTGTTCGTGTCGTTTGTTTCATGGCCATCACTATTCAAATTCCCAGCTTTGCAACACACGTACCAGCTCTACGTGTACACCCACCGTCCACCAACTATGATCACCGGTCTCTGGTCCCAAGAAGAGCACGCCAAGTTCCTCATCGCCATCAAAATGTACCCTCATGGGCCATGGCGCAAGGTCGCAGCGTACGTGGGCACGCGCTCCATCCGCCAAGTGCAGACGCACGCCCAAAAGTACCATGAAAAGGTGGTGCGACGTATGCGCGGTCTGCACAAAGGTCGTCGGTCTTCCGGCCGCAAGGAGCACCGCATCGACGACGACTTGTTGGCCGCGTGCAAACTGGGTGAGGGCTTCGGCGTCATCCGCACCAACCGCCTCAACGACTCACCGAAGCAGGACCCGATGCTTCCGGACATGGGGTCCACGGAGCTGATGGTCCCGCTCTTGCTGGAGTCCATGTCCTGTCCGTTGAGTCCCGGTGGAGTGGACTCGAACGGTATCACGGATTCCATCGATGCGGCACCGTTGGGCGCCTCGTGCCAACTCCCGACGATCGACGAGTCTCTCGACTTCTTGATCGAGCGCTTGTCCAAAGTGGCGACCGAGCCGATCAAAGTCACGTTCTGACGTACGAAGTAGACGCGGACGAACCGCTTTAGATGATTATTCTGCTGCATATGTACACGCTTCCTAATGTCAACTTAAAACAACTTTACGTTTCTTCATGATCGCAATGGCTTCAACCAGCTGGATGGCACTCAGACAGCAACATGGGGGTGTACTAATGATCACGTGCAGATAAATGGTGATACATATAGTGCTTCCTTCGTCGGAAAGGGGTCCTAGCGAACAATTTCGCGTTGGTCGTCACTTGGTGGCGAGTGTGACGTGGTCATGCTCGATGAGGAAGTCCAGCGCTTCCTCAAGTGAAGGCAGCTCCAGGTCGCTAACGTCGTCGATACTGAGCGAGAGGTTCTCGTCCAAATTGAAACATCTCTCGAGCTCGTTCTTCATGTTGGCACCGTCTTGAGCGAACGCCGCACACCGACGGAGCGGGCTGTTGTGTGGACTGATGCTGCGTGACGCAACCGTCACGATACGTGGACGACTGGATTTGGGGGTCGACGGGGACGCTTCCGTCTTGCTTGACGTTTTCATGACCTGGCAGAACTCGAGGATGTCGTCGTCGATACGATGTTCGACTCTGGCCCACGTCCTTCGGCTCTTACGGAGCCCACGGACTCGCCGCATGATCTTCTCGTAGTATTTCTGCGTGTGGGTTTGTACTTGACGCACGGAACGAGTACCGACCGCCTGGGCGATCGAAAACCACGGTCCTCGAGGGAACTCTCGGATGGCGGTGAGGAAGCGGTCGTGTTCGTCTTCGGACCAGATACCGCTTCTGGTGTCGAAGCGAGTATTGCGCATGGTAAAGTTAGTGAGGTGGCGTGCGTTTCACGTCGAGTGAATTGCAGAATGAGAGGCTTTAGGTGGCGGATCCTTTCACGCGTAGACGCGTTACACATGCCTTGTGCATCACACCATACAGCGGCACCTCGCACTGTCCGTCTACTTGTTATAGACACGAGGAGGACATCAATCGAACTTCGTGTTTTCACGCCCCCCCCCACACCCCTCCTCTCCTCCTGAACTACATCACCTGACCTTTTGGTTTGAGCACTGCCTCGAGAGACTCAAGTTCACAAATGAAAGTCTTAGTCAATGCCCATAGAGTCGCTGACAGCTCAATCTCCGCATCAAGAACGACTGAACTCTCCGCTTCGGGGCCACTGAACCTTTATCAGTGCTATTCAACAAAAAAACTGAACTGCAAACTTCAACACGGTCAAGTACAAGCAAAGATCACCGACCTATCATCCAAGATTCTGCTGTTGCTTTCGTCCGAGTTCTAGCGTCACTGCAGCAACTTTAGTTATTCGCGCGGTGGCGACGCGAGTACGCGCACTGCGGCGGGATATCCAGGCGATATCAACCTTCGACTGTAGATTTCCAGGCCCCAAGTCTATGCGGTATCAGCAAACGCTGACGAATTTACCGCGGAAACTCGAGCGATACAGCGTGCAGCTGCGGTGGGCAACGTGTTGTTGTGCAATGTGCTCTACCCGGTTTGCATCGAAAATTGTGTCGTCTATTTAGTGTTATCGAATTTGCCACTGCTGACTGGGCACTACTCCATGAGTGCAATCAGGAAATCGAGAGCCTCTTCCAATGGAGGCAGCTCCAGTGTGTTCAGGCCAATGAAGTCCAGAGGCTGGTCGAGCATTTCGTCGAACTCGAAGTCGTCCACTTGATTGAGTTTGTCCTCAGTGAACGTCGATACACTACTCCAGTCAATGGAGGAAGTGTTCGAGTCCGAGTTACTCGCCGTGGACGCAACCGAGCTGTCGATCTGCTTTTGCATGACGTTCGGAGGACTCACAACGGAGGCGATGCCCTGAGTTTTAATTTGGTTGCAGAACTTGAGAATGTCGTCGTCAATGCGGTGCTCGACTCTCGCCCACGTTTTACGGTCCTTCCGAAGTCCGCGCACTCGCCGCATGATCTTCTCGTAGTACTTTTGTGTGTGAGTCTGCACTTGCCGAACCGATCGAGTGCCGACAGTTTGTGCGATGGCAGCCCATGGACCGCGCGGAAATTCCTTGATAGCAACGAGGAAGCGGTCGTGCTCGTCTTCGGTCCAAATGCCGTTGGTCATGCTCTTGAATGGTGGTTTAGTTGAGTATTCCTTAAAAGGAGGAATGGGTTGAGGACAGCGTATGAAGCTGTAGGGTGGAGGAGGATTGGTAAAGCACTAAGGCTTTGAACGCACAAATGAAAGTGAAGATTAATCCGCATTGTCAGCGATGCACTTACAGTCATCCAACCCAGGATTCGCTGCTTGCGAACGTTTGTCGAGACTTTTAGCTGGAAATAGCAGCGAATAGCTACACCACAGCAACGGCCCCACCGAAAATCGAGGCTGCGCTTGAAAATCCACTCGGCCGTCATTTCACTGTTCGCTGTTGATGCGCCGAATTTCGGGCGACGGTATTCCTCAGATTGCTCCGCTCGTATCTTCGTGAGTAGCCAGCTTCCGAGAGGGGGCGACTTCTATAGTCACCAACTAGTCAGACTTGACGTGTGCACAAATGGCTTATAATTCATATATTATACTCGCCGCGAGTCCCCACGCAGTGGACGCGCGCAAACAATTCGTGAACAGCCACCCCAGCTTTAGAAAAATTAACACGGTCGTCCTCCGCACGAGAATGAAATAGCTGATGCTTTTGACAACCAGCACCGAGAGTAGCAAGCTGAGCGCTTGCCCGTGGCATGAATCCAGGCCTCTTGTGCTCTCTGCGCGAGAATCTTGCCTTTGAATACCGTATACGGTCGCTCTATCGCTTTCCCGTTGAACTTCTCTCTGTAGCCTTCGTCCGGTGGGAGTTGAGAAGAGATAGAGGACGGGGAATGCGTGGAAAGCAAACGCTCTAGCGTTTGCCGGCAGTAGCAAGCGATGCGCTTAACGGGGATTTTTTTTTACCATGAACTTCGCTGACCACCTCACGCGTTTTCCTAGCATCACACTATCGAGTCCAACAAATTCCATCCGTTCCCAGACAAGTTTCGCCACAGATGTACCAGGAAGGCATCATTCAGTTGGAAATTAAGTTGCGCTGAAGACCTTCGGACATGTACCCCACATGCCAAACGTGCACACGCGATATTAAGGCAAAACTTGGCGCTATGTTGGCTCAGTGAAAATTGCATGCTTCGATACAAGTGTTTGCTTGCTTCTAGCAATCGAAATCGACACGTGAACCCAGTGAAGAAAAAAAAAGAGTCGAAAATTCGTTTGCCGA
>KV742679.1:9466-65543 GCA_000468175.2 Phytophthora cryptogea
CAGCAACAAGAAAGAGTAAAACCATCTATTAGTCATCACCCGAAGCAGGAATTGTTGGCAGCAACAAACAGCATGGACCGTACTGAAGCTTTGATTCGAAATGCCCAAGCTCCACAAATTCACGCGAAGATCGTCCGCCGACATGAAGGTCTCTCCGTCGCTGTTGATAGCAATCGAGTTGATATGATAAGTGTGTGCGTTCGCGTAGACGCGTTTAGCGGTGGACGTCGTGATCTGTCCGCGAACATGGGTCTGTGGCAGACGAATGAGCTCCGGTGTGATCTTGGCCCGTGGCACGCGAGCAAGTCCCTGTTCGTTGTACGTGGTGACCTCACGCACGCTTCGCTCGTGCACTTTCCAGAGTTTGATGGTCTTGTCGTTGGTAGACAGCAGACACTGGGACCCGTTGGATGGTCGGCACCATTTGATCTGGTTGATCTTTTCCTCGATCTCGAGACTTTTGAGGTAGTCGAATTCAGCATTGTGACTCTGGAACTCCGTGTACAGTTGATACTGTGGGTCGTTTGCCCCACTGTACATGTTTTGGTTCTAATTTTCAAGCGATACAACGTTAGAAGATGTGACCTACACAAATACGCTGTCTAAATGTACTAACCGACGCAAGGTTCCCGTGCCGGCAATAAATGGAGACCCGCCCGCCCTTGTTCCCTGTGGCTAGAAAGTCTCCTGACCGGTCGTACTCGATTGCGGAGATCACCTCAGCTGCAAGAGTGACCCAGGACAATTCAACACTCCATCACATGTACACAACACTGACTCACGAGTCGTACCTTCCACGAAGCTGCGGGCGCTCTCACCCGCAGAGAAGACCTGCCCCCACTCGACGTCGGCGTCGCCCGTAGGTTCCGCCATGTCGACCTCCAACGCGCCTGCGTTGGCGTTGGTGTGTTTGATCCTGGCGCGTGCCCCCACGCGGGCCGCCTCGCCAACGTCTCCGTGGAGATTGGCTTGCGTCATGCAGAAGCTCTCGTCCGTGGCGTCTCGAGTGAGTCAACGGGAGGTGCTCCTCTCTGCCTCTTTACTGCAGGATCCTTGTCTTCTCAGCGGAGGATCTCGAGCTGCGTGCGGCTTGTGCTCTGCTGAGGGTGAAAGGCCGCTGCTGCTTTTGGTTGGGGGTTTCGTTTCTCACGACGCACTGACTGACAGGCGGCGCAACCACTTGGTTGGTTGGAGGATGGACGGACGCAATGCAGGACAAGGAAGGCCACGAGATGCGGTGGCGCTTTGGAGGGTCTGCTGCTGGCTGGTTGGCTGGCGAATGGTATTGCGCTCTGCGTGGAAGAGCTCTTGGCTGGCGCTGGTGAGCCTCGACCAGGTCCCTCTCTCGACCGCTGACAAGCATTGCGATCTTCAATCGCATTTTTTTCCATTTTTAGGAAAAGGTTAGGTGTAGCCATCCTTTTCCGCCAATCCCGACACGGGAAATATCGAAGCAGCCAACGGAGCGGACAATTCCATTTCACGAAACACGTCGCCAGCCACAGGTCTAAACGATCAGCTGAGACTTCGTACGATACATTGCAGTTGTGGCGCGTGGACAATTGACCGCACGTGGCTGCAATTCTCAGCTCCTTTGCCAGCATCTATTGTACTGCAGTCGGATCCGCTGGCGCCAATCTCGGAGTTAGATGTTGCTTGAGGTCTTGAGACAGCAGATTGAAGCTCTCATCTACTAGACAGTGCTTGCCTTGATCGCCATTTTAATAATTCATGTTGTTTCTGTATAATTAGACAGAGTCTGTATCAAAGCTCGCCCTCTGGGGTAGCTCCGAGTTCGAAAGTGTCTGATGCAGCTTATTCAACTCCTGCCACAGTTCCGTCTTCACTCGAGGACTATTTTACAACACTGGTACCTCGAAACTCTAATAAATATGCTGCAAAATTGGCCACTTTCTGAGTATCTCTGAAGTACCCTATTTTGTCACCCCTTTCACACTACAAAACATTTCATGTGTACCTGGTTTTGTCAAACCGTTGCCACTGCACCCTCTTTCGTCTCTGGTTACTCTCAGACAGTAAGTAACCTGCTAATGGCGCGAGCAGCTCGAGCCGCCAAGGCGCCCGCCTCGGCCTCCAAGCGCCGACGGAAGTCGTCCGAGTCGTCCTCTGACGACGAGAAGGAGCTGGTGACGGACACGCGACGCGGGCGTGGCAAGCGGCCCCAGGGCAGCGCCATCCTGGCCGAGTTCTCGAGCCTCGACGCGCTGCTGAGCAACGACCAAGCGGAGAAACGCAAGCGCCAGAACCGCGAGCGGAAGCTGCAGAAGCTGCGCGAGGAGAGCGAAGCGGCGGCCAAAGACGCGTCTGTGGGTGGGTCCTCTCCATTGGGGAAGCTCATGACGCACATGGCCAGCAACATGTCGACGCTGTCGGGAGACAGCCACTTGTTCTTCAGCTCGGACGTGACGGTGACAGAGGAGAAGTTTGGCTACGTCTTTACGCCCATGGCAGAGGTAAGAGGCTGTAGATGACTGGATATTTATTGTACTTATTGACTTAATTGCTCACTGCAGTCGCTGCCGTACCGCACGTACAAGGCCACGGAGACGGAGCTCAAGAGCGACCTTCAGCTCGTGTACGAGACCATGCAGTCCACGGAGGATGCAGAGCTGAGTGGACTGGTGTGGTCCAAAGCCATTTTGATCCGCTGCATGCTCACGCAGAAAGCTACGAGTGCTGCATCGCCCACGCCGGTGCTGCTTCCCTCGAAGATCGGGTCGTGGTTATTTATGACGAGTAAGTTGCTGGCGGTGACGAGCTCTTAGGTTCTATTGCTAACGGGTGATTTTTATTGCTGTGTGCAGTGTCGACGCATAGTGACAGTCACGTGGTTGGCGGGTGCTTTAGCAACCTCTTTTTGATGGCGAGCTCAGTCAACAAAGCGTCTATCCCGAGCTTGAGTGCCGCTCTACCGGTTGCCTGTTTTGCGCATCCGATCGAAGATTTCCGCTCGACTTTCGGCGCTCAAGCCCCAACCGTTGAGATGGAGTGGAAGCCGACAATCTACGATTTTCTTAATGCGTTCCGCGCGTACGGCTTTCAGGACAGTAAGCGGTCCATGAGTGTGAAGAGCAAGATCCCTGTTACTCCACCGTCGACCAAGAAAGCGCGAGTGTTGCCCTTCCCGACACTCAACATGCACTATGTGCTGATGTACCTGGTGATTTGTTTGCGGACAAAAACACTCAAGTTGGAGGGGTATGATGCCTTCAGCTTCACGATGTTTTTTCTGCGCATGCAATTCGAAAGCGATATCCATGCCAGTATTGTGGACCTGGCTACGATTTGTATTGAAGAACTTCTGGATGTGTTTCCGCGTGCCGAGTGGCGAAGAGAGTGGGCGCCCCAACTCGTTCTTCGCATCGCTGGCGCCAACGAAGGCTTGTTTGACTCGGCAGCGGGCTGGCTTGCAGTTGCACGTCGACTTCCGCGCACAATGCGTGGCACACAACTTACGACAGGACTGTCGACCTACGTCCTACAGCACCGAATCGATAAAAAGACACTGGAAGGGGTACGTCCTTAGAATTCCTGCTGATGGCTTAAGCAGCTGCTTACGTTCATTTGTGTGGTCGTTTTCTCATGTGCAGGCAACGTCCGAGAGACCCTTGAAATTTCCCATCCAGAGTGGGCTTGTTGTGGACATTGTTGCTGGTATTGTGGAGGATTTAACAGTGAAATATGCTGAAACGCGCAAGAATGGCAAGACACAAAAGACTACGCCGCCGTTCGATCTGCTGTGCAAAAAGGTGGCCCTGATGGACCTTGCGCTGCAAGCATTTCTCAACGTTCTCACACCTGCAGAAATGAAAATCATGCTGAACAAGCTGGATCAACTGGCGGATGCACACAAGAGTACGATGTCAGCGAAGTGGCACGAACTTAAGACGCTAGTAAGTCTTATGCATCGCAAGTATTCGCTGGAGAATTTGCGCATAGGTCGGAGTTCTTCCCCGTCTGCGAAGACCGTACTCTTTTGTGATGATGACGACAAATGACAGCACCTCTATTGAGGTTGCTTGAAGCACGTCTCAATGCGAGTGCAAAAGGGAGACTACTGAATAGAGATGAAGTGACCATTTTGCTGCGAACTCGGTTTTTATCTTAGTATGCCGCTGTAACCATCTGCCACTACTGCTGCTCTTGGACAAGTGCTGCGTACTGCTTCTGCAATTTGGCCTCGATTAGCTGTTGCGAGTTCACCTCGTTTGCCAGTCGTGTCATACGTCTTTGCAGCGCCTCAGCTTCAAGACTCGACAAATTCTCGAAACAAGCCTGCTCAATTACAGCATTCTGAAGCTCAGTCATGTGGCTGCGCAATGCCTGCAACCCTTGCTCTGAGCGCCGGTAGAATCCGCCATTTACGAGTCGCACCCGCTCATCCAGCTTCTGTGCCCGCTTAGCTAGGAACTGCTCGGTCTCCTTCAACTCTGCAAAGCGAGCTTGCACGGCGCGCAGTTTGTCCTCGTCGGATGCTGCAAACTGGAATGACACACCGCCACTCTTGCTTTCACCATCAGCCTTGCTCATGTAACGCGATTGCACTTCCTCCCATTTAGCACCGATGGACAAGGTGTCCTGAGACTTCCACACGTTGTCCACACTACACAAACTGGCCTCGATCTGCACCATTTGACGGGCACGCTCCATATCACTGTCTGAGAACTGCTGCAAGTGTGGCACAGCCACCGAGCTGGAAGATTTCTTGCGCTTTTTGCTTTTCTTGGACTTGCCATCATCTACCGGGTACTTGGCAAGATCATGCTCAAGCACCCGGTACATTTCCTCCGCTACCTCGCCCACCTCGCTGTGAATCAACATTTTCTTCACCTTCGTAGGTCGAGGGAGGTCTTTCTGCACAGCATTCGAACGCCGTCTAAGCTCCCGTTCCTTTTCCAGCTCGCGCTGCTGCCGCTCACGAGCTTCTCGCTCTCCAGCATCCTCCTCCCGAAGACCAGCGGCTCGATCATCGTCAGCTTCTTCTTTCTCCGGTACATTGATTTCATATTCAAACTGAGGCGCGGGTATGCTTTCGAAACCTTGGCGCAAACTTGCTGCCAGCCGCTTGGCTCGAGCCTTTTCTGCCTTGGCGTTCTCAGTCTCTGTGCCGTAGAGTTGCTCTGGGTTAATGCCCAGCTCATCGCGCATTGGAGTGCGCGTAACAGAGAGGGGTGTCTTGTTATCGCCTCCTGCCACTGCTGAGGATGGCGTGCGAGACGGAGTAGCACCCACATAACCTGTTCCTTCGTAGAGCTCGACATTTTCACCGCCTAGAAGAGGAGTCGCACTGTTTCGCATGGCCAGCAGATTCGCCGTTTCCTGCATAATGTTGTCGTGCACACCGCGACTCGCTGGTGTAGCTGTACCATTTCCAGCAGCAGGGTGCAGTGGAGTCGCGCTATAGTCACCCATGAGCGAACGCGTCTCGGTAGCTGATCCGTTCTCCAGTGCAAGCGCAGCGGCATGAGTAGCATGCATACCCAGCTTAGCGAGGTCACTAAGCTCATCGTTCGAGACCACAGGCGCAGGTAACTCCAGCGCCATGCGTTTAATGGCGTTGATCGGGTCGTTTTTCTCGTTCACCGCCGCAATAACCTGCGGCAAGTTGGACTTCATGAGCGACTTCTGTCTTTTGGCATCCTGCTTGCGCTCCTTCTTCTCCTGCGCGTCTCGGCGCACTCCCTCCAGCTTATCCAGCTGCAACGCTGCGCGCTTGGGGTCAAGTCCCTTGCTGGAGATGCGTTTCTCCTCCGAGACGTCGTAAAACCCGGCGGGCGCCTTCTTCTCGAATGGGATCTCGCTCGCGTAGTCAATGTACTTGCGCTTCTTCATGTTCACTCTGGGGTTGGACGACATGACTCCAGCGGCCTTGAGCTCGCGTTTCTTTTGCAGCACCGCGAGGCGTCTGGCCTCCTCCAGTTGTTTCTCGCGCGCTTTGCGTTTGGCCTTCTTGCCTTTTGTATTGGCGAGACGCGCTCTCGCTTCCGACAGCATCTCCTTCTCGTCTTCGTCCATGTCTACAGGGTCGGGTCTGGCCGGCTTGTTCTCTGGGTTGGGGTCGATCTCTCCGGGTCGTAGTCGTCGCGGGTCGTCGCCCACTTCCACTCCCTCCTTCTGCTGTGCCGCGTCCAGAAGTCGCTCGTAGTGTTCCATACACTGCGCGGCCGTGCGTCCCACAATGGGAGCGATGGTGCGCCACTGTGAGGGCATGAGCTTGGCCAAGTGCAGCAGCTTCTCCTCCTCCTCGCGACTCCACTCGGTCTTCTTGATGCTCGGGTCCAGCCACTCGTACCACCGCGCCTTGCACTGCTTGGCCGACTTGCGCGCCAGAAGGGACGCCACGCGCGCCCACTGGTTCATACCGTACTTCATGACGGCCGCCTTGAGGATCTCGTCCTCCGTGTTCTTCCACACGCCGCCCTTGATCATGATCCGCATGATTGCTCAAGGAAGGGGCTTGGGCCTCGTAGCGTCGGAGCTTGATACTGAAAGGAGATAAATGGCCAAACACTCCCAGGTACATATTGGTTACCTTCGTGCGACATTGAATTGGGTGGTGTATACTTCGTGTGGCGCGGATCTTGAAGTTGGATACTCAGCGATGGAGCAGCGCGGACGCAGTCTCCAGGCGGCGCTGCAGTTCATGGAGCGCAATGGGCGCGCGCTGGAGGAGCTGGTGGCCAGGATGCTGAAGGCCAGAGAGGAGCAGGAGGCCTTTCTGGGCGCCTTCGCCAAGAGTCTGGAGGATATCGCGGCCCAGGAGGAGTGTAAGCCTTTGGCGCAGGTGTTAGGAACTCTGGGCGAGTGTGGCCAGAAGCTGGCGAGCGAGAGCCACGACGTGATGCTGCTGCGGCCAGAGACGGAGATCTTGCAGGTGGTGACGCAGATCCAGGACTGGGCCATTGTACCCATGAAGGTGTGGAGGTTTTGAGGTCGAGGGGTAGAAGAGAAGAGGGGTCTGACGCTGGATTATTCGTGTAGAGACTGCTGGAAGACAGGGAGAAGGCTATTAAGATTGAGACCAAACTGCAGAAGGAGTACGACGAGCTGAGAGTACGTGGTGGGAGCTGTGGAGACAAGAGGATTGCAGAGTGGAACTAACACGTGGGTCATGTGAAGCGAGGCAGCTCGCCAAAGGAGAAGGAGAAGAAGCTACGGATGCTGTCGGACCAGAAACGGCGAGTGGAAAACGTCAATGCATTGCTGGACACACACATGGAGAACTTCGACCGGTATCGGATTCAAAAGATGAAGGTGCGTGATGTGTGAATGCCATTCCGCCTGACAGACTGCTAACAATCGAATTGGTAGAAAATTGTGAGTGAGTTGGCTCGCTCTCAGGCGTTCTACTACGCCAAAGGACTGGAGCTGTTTGCTGTTCCTTGCGAAGCTATCGCAAAACTCCAGCCCTCCGACGCAGTGAAAGCGACAACTCCATCGAATCCCGCCGACGCCAGCTAATTACACTTCAAACACCAAATACTGGTTGTCGCATGCCTTAACCGTAAGCATTTCATTCCCTGTAATATCCTTGCTAGTTTTTACTGACATTGTACAGCGTGACCAAGCTATATCGCCGCTGAAGACCGACCTCTTTCTCGCTCCTTTCTGCGCTTGCTGTGACCTAGCTTTGCCATGCTCTCCTGCAACTTCCGCCAAAACGAGCCTCTCTCGCTTGGTGTTCGCTGCGGACTCTCCGTACCGATACCAAATTGTTGGCGTCGCGAAATTCCTGGGGAAGCAGTCCAGCTTTGTGGGGAATAGCAGTAGTCCTCCAGTAGCTTGTCGCTGTAAAAACATCGTTTCTGAATAAAAATGTAGGTCAGGAATGGATTGTCACAACAGTGAGCAATAACTATCGGCACACACCTCCTCGAACTTCTCGTAAACCAAGTGCACAGGCACGTTCAAGTAGTTGGCCAGTCCAAGCTGCAAGCTATAGGAAAAGCAAGTCAGTTGCTGCACCGATCAGATTGTAGAGTAACTTGCAGCTCTCATACCTCATTTGCACTGGCTGAAGGGATATTTGCCGCCGAGAAAACGTAGGGGTCGCTTGGGAAACGAAGGATACTCCGTAGTCGGACTGCGTTTTTCCCAAAAACGTGAGCATAAGACTACCGACATTTCAAAACACCCGCAACTTTCACTTGAACTTACCTGGGGCTGGTGCGAAAACTTTACGGAATGCTCGTACATGTGTCGGTACACAGCATCTCCTAAAGCCTCAAGCTCACTGCCGCGCTCCTCACAAAGTTGTACTCTGTCGATAAACGATGTCCACTATTGTGTCATAATATACAAATGTCCATTGCAATGTCAGAAACAAACCTCTCGACAAACAAATCGAGTCCTTCTCGACGTACCTCAGCGAGTGTTTCTTCAGCTGTGTATTTGTGAATAAATGAATGCTGGAGCAGTGCTTCTGCCGACGGTCTTTCGTCTGGGTCAATTGTAAGGCACTGCAATCGCATAACCAGTCAGCATACACTTCGAAGCATAGATTTTTCGAAGATAGTGAAAGATGAGCACACCTGATCAATAAACGAGCGGCATTCTTCTGAGTACGTTTCAGCAGGCAGCTTCAGGCACTCTTCGTTTGCAACCTGCAAGGGTGGTTATCTCCGTGTCAGTACACAAGGATAAAAAGCATTATAACATTCAAATACTCACGGAATCAACCAAGCCGAAAAACCCGTCTTGAGTCGGAAGTGGATAACGCCCCAACGCTACAGATATAAGGGCGAGTCCAAATGACCAAACATCCGCTGGAACAGCAAAATCACAGAAGCGTGGTCAGTATGCGCAGTGACGAGGACTGCGCACCAAGCACAACTCACCAGGGTAAGAGTAATCGCCTCCACCTATTCGTTCGGGTGCCATGTAAAGAAGAGTTCCCACAAAAGTTTTCGTTGTGGTAGAGGAATCATTCAGCGTACGCGCCAATCCAAAATCCGAGATTTTAACTTCGCCTTGTCGGTTTGTCAGCAGATTGTGCGGCTTAATATCGCGGTGCACCATCAGTTTGTTGTGAATATGAGCCAGACCATGCAATACACCCGTCGCCAAGCGTGCCAGAACTTTCTCATTTTGACAACCACCACGTAGAACAATATCTTGCAGTGACCCCGTACTCATGTACTCCATCACCATACAAATGGAGTTTTTTGGACGATCGACGAATGCGTCGTAAAAGGACACGATATAGGGACTCGGTCTGCACCAATTCCAAAATGCAAGAGAAAATCTGATTAATCGCGGATTCGTGCCAAAGAGATCGTTCACATTCACTACGTACTTTGCCCTGGGTTTGTTGGGGCTGCTTCCAGGTGTATTGTGATACGGCATGGGGCTGTCATTATTCCCCATGGGCACCAGATTAGAGTACAAGGCATGCAGCTCGCGCACCATTTGCCGGCGCTGCCCTCGTCCGTATACAGGTACATCCTACATTCCATTACGGCAACATTAACACAAAAGTATTTAGTAAACGAACAACCAGATGCATGAGCACTATACGTAAGCACTCACCTTAACAGCAACTACTTTCAGTGTGGGGATATGAATGGCTTTATAAACCACTCCAGAGGCTCCTCGGCCAATTTCCTTGACGCGCTCGAGGTTCTCTTGCAAGTGTAGACACGCAGCATCTGGTGATGAAATACCCGCCTCCGACACTGCCACGTTCTTTGTCGTGAACATGCCATGATTCGGTGAGTACGCGCTTCCAGCACTATGCCGACCACCATCTACAGCATTCGGTTCAATGTCAACAGAATTGGCACGCGAGTTTAGGTGTTAGCAATGTCTCGCCCAAAAAGCACGCATTGTTTGCATACAAACCGCACCGTTTGGAGATTGAAGATCTGATTCTGAACTGGAACTGAAATTTAGTTTCATCACGGCCTGCTGTGCAGCGCTAGGGCCATTCATAGGAGTATTCGATCCAGACGCCGCTGCAGCCGCAATCGCGGCTGCCTCCATGGCATCTCGCTTCGCAATGAGCCTAGTCGCTGCCCGCTGGGCCCGCTCTTCTGCTTGCTGAGGCGTGGGCATATCTTCAAGTTTGAGTCGAAGCTGGGGCCTCTTGCCTGCTCGGGCACTACCTGGGGTCCTCTTGGACGACTCGACCGTTTTCCATTGTGGTGCACTATCACGAGGGGTAGATACTGGCGGCGGGGTACCTGCAGCTGACCACTGCGACCTTTTCACCGGTGACAATGGTCGGGGGTGTTTATCTTCAAGCGCGAGCTGATTCGCAAGTGTGTCAATTTCTTGGTCCAATTCAATCGAAGTCTTGTCGACATTCTCCACCGCAACAGCGCCATTACTCTGGTAATAGCCATTACCTCGAGTCAAAATCGGTGCTGGTGCCGGAGCATCAGCGTGTGCACGAACTGAAGGTGACGTCACCTTAATATCTTTACCACCATTGCGTGCAGCCTGCGAGAGCGATTCCCCTTTATGCGGCACCCCCAACGACACTGTTGTATCAGTAGACACAGAAAAATCTCTGTCCATCCACGGACACTCCCACGACTTGACCTCTGCGATCCGCAGCTCCCGCGGACAAATATCCGGGAAGATGCGCGCGATCACTTCGTCGTCCGTCTGTCAGCACAGAAACCCCATCAGTCCCCACCATCTCCTATAGTACTTTACAGTACAGTACTGTACCTGCTTGGTGAGATTGGGCGCCGACTGCGGCCGCATCAACACATTCTTGTGCTCGACAAAGGTCCCATGGTGGGGCGCTCGGCCTGCTCGCAGCACGACGGGGACGGCGCCGTCCGTTGTGTTGGCAAAGGACGAACTGTTAGACTGCAACGTCGAGTTATCGGCCGCTCGCTCGCGTCCCTCGTAGTTGGCGCTTTCCACGCGTCCTCGCTTCCGGAATCTCTCTAAAAGCGTCTTTCGAGACACTTCCTGGATGGACCCACTGAGCAGATCACGGCGGTGACTGGAACTGGAACTGCTGCTGCTGCCACTGGAAGCGGCAGACGCAGGCGACGACGTCTCTCGCTCCGCTGCGGGCTTGGACACGTGCCGGTTCTTCTTCTTCTTAGTAAGCTGCTCCGCCATTTAGAAGTGTATCTATCCCCTCCCTTTGGGTTTTGGAATCTAGCAGAAAGTAATGGATCGGTTTCAAGAGGGAGAGACATGGCTACACTACTGCAAGTATTAATATAGGGCACTTTCATCGCTTGGAGGATTGATTTCGAATCGTTGGCAGCCCGAATTTCCGACCCATGAAAGCATTTCGCCTGGCATTCAACATCCCGTGGACAACACTTTTTTTTCATTAAAGAGAGCTCAAATCTTCGACTTCTACGTACAAAAAATACGCTAGAGTTAAGCTAACTTAAAAGTAGCAAACTCTGACGTTGGAATCAATGCGCATACTTTACTTATATCCTAGTTTCCAACAACAAGTTCAAGCGCAGCAAGTAAAATTAATAACAAACAATCGTAGACGCATCAGTACGGCCAGGCCTTGTCGATGTTTGCCAAGAAGTTTGCGTCGATGAAAGGAACCGAGAAGCTGTCACCGAATTCCGTCTCGTTCAGAGCGTCGCGGGTCAACTGGTCCCACATAACGAGGTCCTGAAACTCGCCACCAGTTTGCGATGTCGTGTCCACAGCGTGGAAACCTTTGTTCAGGGGTCAGCCAGTTAGTTGATCATGACGGTTGTGCCGTTGAGGCCGTCGGGGGGAGGAGGTGTGTACCTGGAGTATGTTGACTCATACGACGAAGGTGAAACACCGACCATCGTCGGTCTTTCGAGCAAAGGGTTGTTGAGCCACACGACGACGCTCATCCAGTCGTGCCGTTTGCTCGTCCTGAACATGGAGATCGGCCTGTCTTTTGGGAAGTACCACGCGTACATGATGGCCCACAGCTCGCCGTACCAAACAGCTCGCCCGTACACTTGCGAGCCCAAGATCGAACCTTTGCATCCTCCACCAGACGACCCGTTCCCTTTAAACCTGCACTGGCCTCGCCGACAGCATTGACGGCAGGATACGGGTGACACCCGCTATCGATTCGGAGGCTAGGCTTGAATCGAATGGCAGTCTTCTCGTAATCGGTGGCAGGTTCCAGTTGTGCAATTGTCGTGGTCGATACTGACAGCTTCGACGGCATCGAGGGCAATAGCAGCAGCGGAGAGAAGCAGAGCGCGGAGATTCATGTTTGCGAAAGCAAGACAATTGGAGACTGCGACTGAGCTCGAACTCATAGATGATGAAGCGCTTAGGGGGTACACGATTGCCACGATTACGAGCTGAGTAATGGTGGACTCACCTCCACCAACCACACCCCATCCAGAACTTATCACGAAAAGTATCCGTATGTAAGTTAGTTATTGCGTGTCTGAGTTCAACCAGTCGATGTACTTGTCGCCTCCTGCAAGACGTCTGCTGTAGGTGCAAACATTTGCAGAACCCTGGCTGCTGCCGACACGACCATCGTTAGCTCGTATTTGTTGAGTGCTTTCAGACCCCCGTTGTCCATAAATGACAGCACAGCAACAAAAACCAACTGCGCTTGTCAACAATAATGGTTGTGCACTACATGTCGCCTCGAGTTCTGGCTTCTTGACGTCCACCAGTAGCGCCAGACTACTGAAAAAGTATTATATAATATATGACGGCCAGTTTCCGCGCCTTCTTGATATTGAGAGCTCCGAACATGGCCAGCAAATGTAGTTTATCCTTGTCGGAGCACAGTGGTGCCACGATGGATTGGAACACTGAAAATGGTAGTAACTACTAGGACCCACGGTGGGAACAGAGTTGCAGTTTTTCCACCCCCACCCAGGACCTAGGATAGTCAATGGGAGCAACGAGCTTGTCGGTCGCGCAGCAACAGCCAAAATTGTTCTATGATCAGCTCTTGCTCGACGAAAACTCACGGCCTGCACTGTGCGGTGTTGCTACGGTAGATAACCCTTGCTTAAAACAAGTGATGGTGCACTCTCTGTTTCCTACGTTGAACTGCACACCAACGAAGACGTTCATGTACGCATGCTTACGCCACCCGCACCCTTCGAGTCTTATGAGCTCTTTCTACTCCTGCCGCCATGACTGACTTGGATCGCAGCTTTACCAGACGATGAATAGCGTTCTGAGAATACTTTAAATAAGCTCCAGCGAGTGATTCAATGCTGCGATGCTGCACCACTATCTTTGCTGTGCTGCCTCCCACGCGCTGAGGTCAATTTTTAGATGGAAACCTCCCCAACTCCGCTCTTCTTGTGCGATTCCGTGTCTAAAGTAGATGCTGACGTCCGTTTTCAAGCTGCTCATTCTTGATTCGGCTTGAGCAAGTGCGCGAGGAAGAAGAGATCGATACCAAGCGACTGGCAGCATGCGTTATCGAGAGGGTCTCGCACTGCTCCTGAGCACGACAATGGGGTGGAGTCCGGTTCTCGGATCAACAACGTGGCCTTCAACCTGCTCGGACTCAGCGACGACGGTGTGGCAAGCCACGTGCCCGACACGTGCGGCGAACAACACCAACTACGTGTCGCCGACCGGCATGACGTCCGCAGAAATCAACAGGGATGAGGCGAATGCCCTCGTTGCGTACAAGACGGCGCGGCAAAGTGCTCTCAAGTTGAGCGCTACAGTGGGCAATTCGGCCATGTCGGGTATGCGTGAGAAGAGTGAGAGCTGGTACAAGAAGTCGTTGGCGAGTTTTACTACTTACATCTGCGTCCAGTCTTCGTCGGATGCAGAGCTGGAGCGCTGCGTGGATCCCTCAAGTACTGATGCAGTCCGTGACATCAACGGCAAATGCGTCGTCATGCAAGATTCCGAGTCGTGCAGCAGCAAAGGGAAGTGTGAACGCAGGAG
This sequence comes from Phytophthora cryptogea, assembly GCA_000468175.2. NCBI lineage: Eukaryota > Oomycota > Peronosporomycetes > Peronosporales > Peronosporaceae > Phytophthora > Phytophthora cryptogea. The sequence goes on from KV742679.1 coordinate 23,342, forward strand.
CAATTGCAAATGGGACGACGTCGTGCCTAATGGAAAGGATGCTCGCCGCCAGATCTTCACCGACGCGGATGTCACCGCTGCAAACAAGTGGATGTCAATGGGCTATCCTAGCTCTTTGGCCCCTTTCGTGGCCCCCGGCACCGTCATGGGTGTGCTCACGGCCTTGGGTTGCATTGGCTTTGTGGTACTGCGGTGTGTGTTCAACCGCTGCGGTGGCCGCGAACCAAACGAGAAAGGTTATTCGCGCTGCGACGTCCTTATCCCGACGCTCACTTTCTTGGTGTGCTCGCTGGCGGTCTTCATCTGCATGATTGTCACTGCGGCGCTGAATACCAACATCTCGGATGGCGTTGAAGACGTTCTCTACTCGCTGAAAGCTACGCTTGAGAATTCCAACATCTTCGTGAGCAACCTGCTGACACCCCTTAACAGCGCCACCACCGAGCTCACTGTAGCGTCGAAGGCGGTGAATGCTCAAATGAAGAACTCGGACTGGATCGTCAAGGACGGCATCACCCTCAGGCAGATGATCGCAGACTTCGGCAGCATTTACTACAACCACGGTGCTTTCCCAACACTGACCTGCGACCCCGCGACGAGCGAGACGTTCTGCATGTCATGCCCTGACAGAGTGTGCGGGTCACCTGTGACCTTTTTCGTCAACAACACTGCAGCAGCCATCAGTGCCAGCAGTGACATTGTCGGTGACTCAGTGAGCTTGCTCCTGAGTTCGCTTGTGAACGGAAGCACGGCGCTCAACACGACATTGCGCACGGCGGCACGGGATATTGCGGTGCTGGGGGCTACGACGAATAGCTCTTTGGACGTCGTGGACGTGCTCAGCACCACTTTCAACGACCTATCGTTCTCTCGCAGCGCACTTGTCGTGTGCGTCTTCTTCTTCGGCATGATCGCGTCGATCCTAGGAATTATCGCCATCGTCAAGAACGCTTGCACGGCTAAGACAACTCAGTGGGTCCACTTGCTGCACGTGAGCTGGGCGCTTGGTGTCTTGGTGTGCGTGTTGAGCTTTGTGCTGTCGGCATCCCTTCTCGCGGTTGGTGCGGTGTGGTATGATTCATGTGAGTACATGAAGCTGCTGCACCAGGACATGTCTCCGTATGCATCCACGCAGTTATCAGCGATGGCGAATGCATGCTTCCACGGCAGCAACGTTCTCACGCCGCTTGGTCTCGATGCGCCTCTGTCTTTCTCATGCAATGTGGAGGACGAATACAAGGTTGTGCAGGCAGCAGACACCACGAGCGTCGGAACAATCATCGCCAAGTACGGCGATATCGTATCAAACTTCGACCTCACGGATTTCAATTTCAACTCGACGCGTTCAAGGAACCTCGTGTCCAAGCTTTCGACTGCGGCTGAAGTTGCGATGAAGAAGCCACCCGTGAAGTTCACTCAGGAAAACATCTTGACTCCCTGGGTGGCGTACAACGAGATCGCCACGAATTACGGCTGTGTCAATAAGACCACCGAGGAGCTGCCTGTGTGTTACATGACGGGCCTGTGCGAGTCAGGCAAGGACGCCAAGACCACATACCAAGCAGCTTGCCAGCTTGCGTTCTATGAGGCGTACGAGTACATGCTGGCTTTTGACAAGGCAAGCACGATGCTGGGCGAGATGCGCGAGACTCTTCTTGGCGACACGGGCAAGACGTTCCCAGACCAGTGGAACTACACCATGTCGATCGCCGAGTTCGCCACCGCGTACTTCACCAAGATCACAGCTCTGAAGACCGGTCCGTTGATGACGATGTTGGGCGAGAAGGGATCGGTGCGCAAGCTGCTGACGTCCGTGGAGCAGGCGCGTTGCTCGGGCGACTGCGCGTGGGCCAATCTGTCCTTCGACGCCATCAACGAGTCGCTGTGTCAAAACGTGCTGGGCACGACGCTCGCGATCTCCCTGTGCGCGCTGTTCCTGAGCCTGTTCCTGCTGCCTCTCATCATCTCGGCCATCCTCCTCCAGAAGCGTCTGCGCGGCGTGGCCAAGGGCACGTACGACCAGCTGGAGCTGCGTCTGCAGGAGCTGGAGCGCCGCGCCAAGCAGCAGAAGCAGGAGACCGAGGGTCTCTCGCCCAATGGCGAAAGTGCCAAGCCGGCGGGCGGCCTCAGCGCGCTCGGCGGTCTCTTCAAGGGCAAGAAGGTGCAGCAGCCGGCGAGCTCCCCATAAGCCAAAGCGAAGTAGTCGCTTCAGTTTCTATAAGTCGGCGCCCTGCTTGCTCGACGGAAGGCTAGTAACACCGACATCAAACCACTAATATACTCCACAGCATTTTATTTGCATTTGCATCCCAGTACGTCAAGCGAATGCCAAAAAGTATCCTCACTTGCTGATCACTTCAACTTGCGCTATCCTCCATTTGATTGGCTAATAACCCTTGCTGCGATTCTATGTTGAACTCGCTGCATTTCTACCAACCAGAGGCCAGTTTCCCGCCTCACAATCCAATCCCAGCAGACGATGGCGACGCGAGACGTGGTGGTGCTGGGCGGCGGCATCTCGGGCCTCACGCTCGCCTTCTTCCTGCGCCAGGCGCTGCCCAAGGCCGCGGCCGACGCCACGCGCATCCGCGTGCTGGACGCCGCCTCCGTCTCCGGCGGGTGGGTGCACACGGCCAAGCGCGAGGGATTTCTCTTCGAAGAAGGGCCGCGGGGCTTCCGGCCGTCGCGCAATGGCGCCGAGATGCTGCGATTGGTGGAAATGCTGCAGCTGCAAGACCAGATGCAGGCGGTGGACCCGGCGGCCCACGCGCGCTACATTCTGCGCCACGGGAAGGTGGAAAAGGTGCCCGGATCGCTGCTGGAGGCGCTGCAGTGGCCGCTGTCCGTCCCTGTGGCACGCGCGGCGCTGCACGAGCTGTTCACCAAGCCGGCGGCAATGGAGGACGAGTCGGTGTACAGTTTTATGGCCAGGAGGTTCAGTCCCGTGGTGGCTGAGCAACTTCTGGACCCCATGGCGTCCGGCATCTTCGGTGGCGACATCCGGAAGCTCTCGATGCGCTCGTGCTTCGGGATGATTATGGATTTGGAGAAGACATATGGATCTGTGGTCAAGGGGATGCTGCTGGGTGGAATTAAAGGGGACGAGAGGCTGCTGGACGGCTCTAAGAAGTCGGACTTTGTCAGGAACCACGAAAAGTCGGTGAGTGTGAGCTTCACGGACGGCATGAGCACACTCATGGACGCGCTCGCGCACAGGATTAAGGAAGACCCGATGGCCGACTTGCAGCTCAATACGAAGGTCACGAGGCTGTTGGTTCATGGACTTGACAAGGCGGCGACGAAGAGCCCAAGCTTCGTGGTGGAGAGTAAGGACCCCGTGTCGGGCGAGCACCGGGAGCCTATCAAGGCCTCACACGTGTTTTCGACGATCCCTGCGTGCTATTTGGCCCCAGCAGTAAAGGACGCGGCGCCCGGACTGGCGGAAGCGCTGAACGAGATCAAGTTTGTCGACATGGGCATGGTGCACGTCGGATACAACGAGAAGGTGCTGTCTACCGAAGGGTTTGGGTATCTGATTCCGACTGCCGAGCGTGAAAAGGTGCTGGGTGTCGTGTTCGACTCCAACACGTTCCCGGTGCAGAATGCGGAAGGCAAGATACAGACGCGTCTGAGTGTCATGAGTGGTGGTGCCCACTTCCGTGAAGTGGCGTCGCTGCCGGACGGAGAGCTGGAACGAAATGCTCTGGATGCACTGAACAGACATCTCGGCATCACGCGCGAGCCCGACTACATCCGCGCAATGACGATTAAAAACGGGATCCCGCAGTACCATGTCGGCTTTGCCAAGACGCTGCAGCGCATTGAGAAACAAGCTGCACAAAGCGCTCCGGGCTTGTTCCTGGGTGGCAACAGTTACTACGGCATTGGACTCGCTGACTGCGTCACCCACTCGAAGCAGCTTGCGCTCAAGTACGCCAAGAGCGTGTCGTCTTGAGAGGTTAGAGCAGCGAGGCAGTTGGTACATGTGCACATTTTGGTGTTTGAAACGTGCGTGCGTAGAGTGTGATGGTGCTTCCTGCATCTTTTACTCTGCGGTGAATGAACATGTTGCTGCCGTTCCCTTTGGTGCCCGAGTTTTCGGGTCTGGAGTGCATTGCTATATTATCAGAGCAACGTATCGTGCAGAAACGACTTTTGAGAGCGACTTCTTCAGTTAGTCATCGATCTTCCAGCGTTGCTACCAATATGTCACGCGCGGTGCCATCTCGAGCGCTTGATCCTGTTTATGGTGGGTTTGTTGTCGTCGTGACCATCTCTTGGGGTAGCTTACGAACTCTTCACTGTCCGTTTGCAGATACGGTGTACACGGTCTCGAATTCAGGTGGTTCATTCCGTAAGGGCGTCTTTCGAGCTTCCTCCAAGCCTGCGAGCACGGTCAGTACCATCAACAACCAGAATCCGGCTGAAGGGAGTGAACTTGTTAGCGGCAGTCAACGAGTAAAGTTTCATCGAAGACCAGTGCTGCCCCATTTACAAGCAGAACCCCCGGAAGTGCTGCTAGCTCCAGTCTTCCCTGCTCCTGTATCCCCACTCAAGCGTCGAGATACGAAGGTGTCAGCATCTTCTCATGTAGCTGCCGATGTAGTTGTTGGGAACACTCGGTCGGTGGGTATTCAAACTGTGTATCGAGACTCGGAGGCGCAGACTGACCCGTACACACCAGACTACACCGTTCAGAAGACACCTGCAGGTTTAACACCCGAGATCGCGACGCTCACTGGGCTAAGTCATGCACGTGGGCAGCTACCAGTTGGACAAGCGGAGCTTGAGCTCATGGAACGCAACCGCAAGAAGCGGGCGTTTGAGGCTTCACTTCCTCCTATGACTGACGAAGCAAGCTTCTTGCTGCGGAAGGCCATGCTCGAAGCACAAGAAACCCGTGAATGGGCATTTCGAGAGGCCGAGATCGACGCTTTCCACGATCAGCGAGTTGCGCTTCTTGAACAAGCACTTGCGGAGCGTGAGAAAGAGAACGCGTTTCTTTCGGAGCAACGGCTCGAAGCACTTCGTCAGAGACTCCTTCACGAAAAGGAAAATGCGCTTGAAAGCATTCAACAAGAACGCGTGACGGCATTGCGAAAGTTGACGAAGAAACGAGCTCAAAGACAACAAGAGCGCGGGTTTGGCGCGTCAAGGCCCGAGAGAGGCCGTGACATCATTTCCGAATACGCGAACTTTGGCTCACAAGTGTATGCCCCCATTACACGAGGTGGGAAGGCCGGCAAAGTTGAGATCCGTGAATTGGGCATCGAGAAGCCTCAGTTTCTACAACTTGATGCCTTACGTGAGCTTGAAAGTGCTCTGCCATCACGGATGCTGCTTCCTGCTGCGGGCAAGTACAAACCTCGTGAGAAGAGTGGCCGCACTGCTAAAGAAAGGAAGCGAGCGGCTATTGAAGCTCACCTCCTGAAGATGGAATCGATCATCAAGAAGGGCAAAGAGCAAAACGAAGACATCCCTATCAGTGACACTACTGGGGCTCATGCTAAATCTACTGCCAGTCCGCTTTCGAGACGAGCAAGTCAGAGACAGCCACTAGTACGCCCACCCACACCTGACTACGCAGTGGCTCATGCGGCTGATTCGCAAGAGAACGAAGTGGAGGATGCAGTGCGTTTACTTCAGAAGCTGCTGCGTGGTCGTGCTGTCCAAAATATGATGTTCGAGGGCAAAGAGAGGCGTGCCGAGCTTATCGCCGAGCTACGTGCGGCCGACGAACAACTAGCTTTACAGCACCGCCAAGAACTCTCCCTCACGCAAAGTTCTGGTACTGAAACAATCGATCGCGTTGCAGACGCAGCAAAGACTCATCTGGAGGGTGAGGTGGTTTCTGAAATGCTAGACTTCTTGTCGAAGGAGCTGTCTCGGTCTCGACAAGTGGCCAAAATGCGAGCTTTCGTAACCAAGGCAACAGAGCAGCGTCGTGTGCGTGAGGTAGAAGAAGGAGGGCGGCGGCAGGCCGAAGACCTCTTACGCGAGCGTGAAGATGAAGTATTCCGACGCGTTATGCAGGTCCACCAGGAAACATCGCGTGATTTCGTTGACGATATTTTGGAGGAGGTGGCTTTGGAGCAATCTCATGCGCAAGCACTACTCGAGTTGCACGTACGCAGTGCTGGGGTTGATGGACTTGTGTTACAACTAGAAAACGAGTTGGACAGCGACGAAACCGTGGTGCGCGAGTTGGTGGCGAGCTTCTTGCTGCCACATGTTCAAAGGCAGCATGTATGCCGTCAAGTTACGCAGGAGCAGAGGAAATATGTGACGGCAGCTCACGCTCTACTGACCGAGATGGCTACTAGCATGAGTCAACTGAAGCCTGATACCAACACTGAGACAGCTGAAGATGCTCATTGACAAAGTCAGTTGTAAGGATAATTGAAAGGCTTGTCGAGACTTTTGCAAACATGACGACTCATCTGTAGTGTCTTATTACTTCCAACCAGCTAATGTGTTGAACCTGAAGTACTTGAATCACAGCCAACGGGTCAATAGACGTTATAGCTACTTGCCGCCTGCACCCCCCGCCGAAATGCTGGTAGTGCCACCTCCTGCCGACTTGAGGAATGCGTCGAGATGTTGTCCCTGGTACTTCAGAAAGTCTAGCTCCTCCTTGAACTTTTTCTCCTGTAAAGCCTTGCGCTCCGCAGCTCGCTTCTCAATGACCTCGAGCTTGTTGGTAAGCTCCGCCACTTTGCTTTCGCTCTCCTCCTTGTCTCGCTGGAGATTGGCGATCTGCTCTGCGAGGTCACCCATGCCGTCTTCGGCTTGCAATTGTTTGCGGACACCGAAGGTCAGACTCGAGTCGTACAGGGTCTTGTAGGCGTCCGTTGTTAGTCGAAGTTCATCACGTACACGAAGCAGCAGCAGTCCTCGCTCGGGGCAGTTGAGTGTCACCTCTCGAATAAGCTCGTCGAAAGCTTGCGAGTACAGATCCTCTCGAACAGGGCAAATGCCGCTTTCACGAGCTTGTCGTTGCAGCAACTTGGCATCGAGCGCTTCCTGCAATTTCAGCACATCGAATCGGGTCGAGGGTACGCTGGACGCGTACCGAAGCCAGAAACCTGAATTCTCCTCGGACCACATCCTGAAGACAATACAAGTGATTGATTAAAATGAGTCACTGCCAGTGTTATGGTAAAGTGACGCACTGAGGTGGCAGGACGGCATTGAGAATATCCTCGACCCTTGCAACGTTATCGGAGCCTTTGCCATTAGCAGCTGAACCACCAGACTCGGCGGCTGCTGCCACTACTGTTGCTGCAGTGATTGAATTCGAGGAACCTGCAGTGGTAACACCCGGTGCCCTCTTTGGTGGGTCAAGTGTCTCGCCCGTGAAGATCGGCTCGCCATACTGCACGAGCGATTCGGGAGGCGTCGGTGTTGCCATCTTGCTCAATTCACTTCTGACAGCAACCGCCGCGTCCGTTCAACAGCAAGACTCAAAGGTGCTTCATTGTTATTAGTTTCTATCCACAACATCCTAGTGGCGCTGGTTAGATTTCGACGCTACCAATTCTTGTTTCTCTTGACGCTTGCGCTCGGACAGTTCTTTGGATAGTTGCTCTGGAGTCTTGTAGTTGTCTTTGGCACCAACTTTGTGGCGCCATGTGTCACTATTCCTCTGTCGTGCTGCCTCCAGCGCTGCAAACTGCATCAAAGCAGCACGGATCGGTTAGTAAAGCTTATCGTATACAGGTTTGACCGCTTTGGTTCACCTACGTGTTGTTTACGAACCGTCTTAGTCAGCTCGACCGACTGGTTCCAAGGTTTGGCATCACGCAGGTCCGGGTGGTTAGGAAACTCCTCCGTGCACTTGGCAATACCCTGAGTTCGAGAAGGAGATAACGTTAGCAACACTCCGTACATATTCATATCCAGCACAATTGAGACGTACTTTCATCACGCGTTCATCGCCGAATGCTTCGCCCATATACTCGTCCTTGAGAGCGACCTCCAGAATACCAGTGTTGAAGCGGTTTGACTTGGGCTTCAGAGTCGGATTCTTCTTGGGTAGTTTTTCGGCTCGTAAGTTGTACGCGAACATGTGAGCGCGATTTCGCTGCAGACGCCAAAGCAACAAAGTTAATCAAACATACAGAACCAGCACGCATTAAAACGAGACATACCTCAGCATTAACATTGGTTCTCTTGTAACACTTGCCCGTCATCTGCATATTGTCCCAGTTCGAAGTCGACATATTCCATTGCGGCGTCTCCGACGAAAGGATACGCGAACGAAGCATTTCGACGACCTCCAACTTCGCTGCTGCCTTGTCGGGTGCAGTATCCCCAGGACAGAATACGCGTTCCTCAAATGAATAGTTGACAGGCGCATCCTTGCCACCAATACGCTTTTTGGCGTGCGTGAAAGTGGTAGCAGCAGTATTTGGTGCCGATATCGACGATGTGGCTGCATTGCTTGGAGCAGACTTCATTGGTTTTATTTCTTCCGATCACTCTCGAGTGCCAACACAACGCAAATGCCAATCCTCACAAACAAAGGCGCCGTCGAAAATACAGTCCACAATCATAAGAAACAAGATGCAGGGATCTATTACCATCCACAAGTCTTGAATCGATCCGCTATAATTGGTCTGATCGTTGCAGTGACAGCATGAAATTGCTTGTCATACCTTCAGATACGCTCCGCATCTCAAGCTGACTCAGTCGCAGCAGCTGCCGCGGTTTGAACTTGCTGAGCCTGTCGGAAACTATTGCGCTCCGCTTGAAGGTGGCGACACAGACTCTCAAGTTTCTTCACCTTTTCCTGCAGCTTCAGCGTCTCCTCAGCGGTTGTCACCTTCTCCTGGATAGAGGCAATTGCGCCACTGTCATACTGAGCACACTTTTTCCGAAGCGCTAGGTTCTCCTTCTCCAGTTTCTTCGTCGTTTTTGCCATCTTGTCCATTTCCGCGCGGAAGGTCGTGAACATTTGGTTGCTTTTCGTAAGAGTCTCCTGCACGACATCGAACTTCTCAGAGTAGGAGTTGAGCTGCGACTGCAGCTGAACCTCGCGATCGGAAAACTCCTTGGCTTTGTCGAGGGTAATCTTAACCTTCTCTGCCTCGCGCGATGTCAGTTCAACTTGATGCAGCAACTTTGTTTCCGCAAGCTGAACTGTCAGATCCTTAGCCTCTAGCTGCCGCTGAAAGTGCTCTTCTCGAGCTGTATACTGCTCAAGGAAACTCTTCAGCTTCTGCTGCAGACTGCAAGTACATAATATTCCCACACAAGTGTACACATACGTCAGTTGAAGTGTCAGGGAGGTGCTGGCAATAATAATACCCTTGAATACATACTTTTCATTCTCCTTCAGCGAAGCCACGTAGTCTTTGCTCTGCTGGTCCATTTTAGCACTTACTTCTTCAATCGTCTTTTGAAATTGAGCCGACAACTCGCGTCTGCAACAATCACAGGAATCGAATGAGCCACAAAACTTATCTAGTCACTTCAGAAACGTATCGTTATCGTATCGCACTCACCTTTTCTGGTCTTCTTCGTCGGCAATACGACGGCTTTCGCTCTGGATGCAGCAACGAGCTCACAGTAAATATTCTAAAACACTAGGACGACCTTACCACCATGGGCAAACGCTTCGTACCACAATGAGTTTGTTCTGCTTCTGCAACTCTCGGCATAGTTGCTCCAGCTTAGACTTGGACGTGTTCGTCTTCACCAGCTCCGTGTTCACTACATCGCAACCCAATAACATCAGCAACGATCCTTTCACCAACAGCGAGCAACTCAAACGTCTACCTGCGCTCTTGCGTTGCTTGAGCAGAACACACTTGGCATTCAGCTCGCCGATCTTCTTCTGCATCAGCCCCAACTGTTCACTCTGCACGACCCAACCACGACTGATCACTCCCCACCCACCTTGAAACCCAACTCCTTCGACACGTACCGCCTGGTTGACACAGTTGACGAGCGTCGCCACCTTCTCGTCCGCCTGCATCTCTCCATTGTCCTTCACCGCGTCCGCCTTCTCCACCAATTGCGCCGACAGCGTCTCGTCCTGGTAGATGCCTGTGACCAAAAACTCAACTGGTTCAGTCTTCTCTGTAGAGTTTTACTAGTATCTCCTTTAACCTCGGAGTAACTGGTCGCACCCGAGAGATCAATGGGCGCCTCGAGGTTCTCGTCGCCGCCCACTTCGATCTCCGCGATCTTCCCCGCCAGCAGCTCCCGTAGCGCGTCCTCGCGATTGGATTTCGTGCTGCGCTTGCTGTGCGCGTGGTGGCGACCGGGAGACGCCGCGGACGGCGACCGCTTGAGCTCTCCGCCCTTGCTGGACGCGGGGGCGCCGCCCTCGCCGCGCGGCTGCTGCGCCCGCTTGCTCTTGTGCTTGTGCTTGAGGCTCTTGGTCTCGCGGCCCAGCGGCTTGAGCTCCAGACTCGGACTCTCCATCTTGGGCGTCTGCTCGTCCGACATCTTTGGCGTCCAAAGCTTTTTGTATCAACGTTTTGGATTGACAAGTTAAGGTATCGAGCTTTTTTAATTGACAATTTAGGGTATCGATGAATTGGCAAAACCAGTATGCAATGCGTTGCTGTCCTTGTGTATTGACTAAAGCAGTGTGTTCCGAGTCATGCTGATGAAGGTTGGGCCAAGTGAGCCACGATCCGTTTGAGGATGTTGAGCACCGCAGCGACGTCTCCTGTAGTTGCAGACACTTGGACGTATGTGACGTTGTGCTCGCTGCACCATGCGCGAGCTGCTGTTTGTTCCTCCTGGTCCGAGTGCTCGACACAGTCGCTCTTGTTGCCAACCATTACCACAGGCAGCGTCTGCGGAGACGAGGTGTCAATACTTTCAGCCGCCGCGATCTCCCGACGAGCGACGTCGAGGTAGCTGGGTAGCGCGCGCCACGAAGCAGGTGACTGCAAGCTAAAGACCAGTACAACCGCCCGCGCGCCGCGGAAGTAGCGGGCGAAGATGCCCGGCCCAGCGAAGCTCTGCGGCGGCACGTCCCATAACTGCGAACATCAAGGACGCGGTGTTAAACCACGTTGCCAACAGCCTCAACTACAGTGCACCAGTCTACTGTAGTTGACGCACTTCGAATACAATTGGAGCGTGCCCCTCGAGTCGAAGCAGCTTGGCCCCAACGCTTGCTGCGCGGCAATGCACCAACGATTGCACCAAATGTCAACGAGCTCACGCAACAGCCATATGACGTGCAATCTCGCTTGCTCACCCGAGGTGGACGACGAGTATTCCTCGTCGAGAGGCGTCCCTATCCAGCGCCTGAAGAGCGTCGTCTTGCCCACAAAAGGCTCGCCCAGGACGACCACCTTGAGGTTGCCCAGGGTCAGTGGATCCGAGCCTTTATCTTGCCCCGCAGACGCGTGCCTCCCCCTGCTGCGGGACGCTTACGACCAGCACAGCGTTAATCGACGCATTGATTGAAGCGCTCCCGCTCGCCTTCGGACAGCCCTCACGCTGCACACACGTTACTAGCTACGCCTTCCTACCTCGAGCCCCCATGCTTGCCACGCGAATGGAGAAAGCGCCTTCGGACAAGCGCTGCGCACGTCCCATAGCCACTGGTGTATCTAAAATAGGAATATATCACTTTTCAGAGTCCGTTTTGACTGCATGTTGGGTGTTTAAACTATTCAGTTTGCGAAGTCCGTATAAAGTGCCACAGGGGGCAGCTGTTCCGCTTGGTCCGCCGTCGGATAAGGCGGAAAATGGCAGGCGATGTGTGTCCAGAGACCGCGAGCTGCGGACGCTGCCGCTTGCCCCGCTGCACGAATCACTCACTCTACGATTCTCTAGTGCGGCGACAGACGACTGGCGATGGACTCCGTGGACCAATTCAAGCTCTTTGCGGCGCTCTTCATCTGGGCGCTGGGGCTGCTGGGCGGCATTGCGCCGCTACTGAGCAGCCAGCGCGTGAGCAAGCGCGCCAGCAGCGTGCTCAACATGGTGGCGGCCGGCATCTTCCTCGCGAGCTCGTGCATGCACCTGCTGCCGGACGCGCAGAACAACGAGGCGCTCACCGAGTGGGGCTGCGAACACACGGCCGAGGTCTTCCTGGCCGTCCGCACGCACTACGACGGCGGCAACAAGCGCTGCTTCAAGTGGGCCAACTTCTTCTACGGCTGCGGCTTTCTCATGGTGCTGCTCATTGAGGTGCTGGCGCACACGCTGCAGCGCCACTACGGAAAAGTACATGGACACGGCCACGCGCACGGCACCGAGCAGGAGCGCGACGCTCTGCTGGCGATTGAGGTCACGCGTGCTGCCGAGGAGGACAACCCGGTCAAGACCAACGGACACTCGCACGGACACGCTCACGCTCACGGCCACTCGCATGGTCAGCTGGATGCAGCAAACTACGGCACCCAACGAGACAGCGTTGAACTCACGGTCCACAGTGAAGACGAAAAGGAGGAGCCGCACTCGCACATTCACGGCATCGTGAAAGGCAACCCGATTCTGGCGCTCGTCGTGTTCATCGCGCTGTCTTTCCACTCGGTGATGGAAGGCATGGGCATGGGCGCCTCCAGCTCGGCGGCGTGGGATATCCTCGTCGCCATTTTGGCGCACAAGTCGTTGGCGGCGTTCGCACTGGCGCTCGAATTCCTGCACCACAACGTCTCGAGGAAGCAACTCCTCACGTCCGTTGCTGTCTTCTCCCTCATGACGCCTACGGGCATCCTGTTTGGTCGGCTACTGGTGGACTCAAACCACGCGACGCCTGCAGGTGGTGTTTGCGCCGCGTTCGCGGGCGGCACCTTCCTCTTCGTCGCTATTATGGAGATCATCCCGCAGGAGCTGCAAGACCCGCGATACCAGCTCGAGAAGTGCTCAGCTCTGCTCGCCGGCTACGGCGCCATGGGCGTGCTATCTCTCTGGACGTAAACACACTTTTGACTTATGTACTAGTACTCTCCAAGATAAACACGACGTTCGAACGTCAGTAGGGGCATTCAAGAGCCCGTGTGCGATTCGCCTGAAGCGAATGTCAATTCAGAATTCAACTGATAAACGTTAGTAAAAGAAGTTAACGAGAGAAAAACTTACTCGAAGTTGTAGCTAAAGCACAAGAGCTTCTCTGTTCTCTCAAGCGTTGGCGTAGTATGTGCGTTGAGAAATCTGCCGCTACTCCACACAGGCGCCACTTCAGCCAGTGGGTGCACCGCCTTCCTGCAATCCTTCAGCTCGTCTCTTGTTTATCTGCCGTACTTTTGGAATTCCCACTCGCGGTTGTCCAGCGGACACACCTGACGGGTCTTGAGCCACCGCGAGATGCAGTGAAAGTGGAAGGCGTGGTCTGCAAAACAGCAAAGAAATAGCCACAATTCGTCAGCAATTAACCCCCCCAGTCCGCATAATTTCACGTGTTTGTTCACGTACTGCAGACGCCCCAAGCCACCGTGCACTCTTCGCTGGTAGCCGACGCCTGATTGGCCTGGCACTCGATGCACAAATCCATGATGTGGTTGCGGCAAATGGCGCAGTTGTCCACCACAATATCTAATGAAATATAAACCCAATTAATTGTCAATTCCAGTAAAGATCTCGAGTTTTTGCTAAGACGCACCCCAGGACCAGAGCGCCACGGCGTTCCACTTCTTGATCTCGAAGCGCTTCTCCTCGCTTGTGGTCGTCGCTGGTGCCACCTCCGTCTTCGTCTCGCTCTTCATTTCCTCGTCCATAGCGACCGCCTTTGAAGCTCTTTGCCTCCTGATTGACTGATAGAATAGTGAATGGTTTCTTCTCCCTTATGAATATCTACCGTATCCATATCACTAGGTACGAATAAGCGTCGTCAGAAGAAGTTTCCGACGACGATGATGTTGCCCGCCAAATTTGAATTTGAATCCGCTGGATCAATGATACGAGACCAACCTTCACGTTTAGTGTCATACTCTCATTGCTATTTGGCCTGTTCCTATCACGCAACTAGCTCGTCACTGCTCCTTGCACTGCATGCAGCATTTCAACTGCCCACCGAGTAGTTGAGCAGCGACGGATCGATCTTCTGGCCCTTGGCGCGGCGCTTGCCACGCTTGTTAGAGGAGCCAGTCTCCGACGCGCGCTGTTGGGCGTCCTGGTGGCCTGGAGATTTCTTGCCACCGTGCTGCGTCTTCTTGCGCTGGATAAACTCCGTCGCGAACGCCGATACGCGCGGCGTCGAGCCCAAGTACGCTGCAAGGTACTCTCGGATCTCACCGGGGTCCTCGACCGACGCACAGTATTCCAGCAACGTCACATTGGCAGTGCTGTCGATTGTCTTCAACTGCTTCAGAGCCCATGTCATAAACTCCGACGACACATTGTTCGAACCGAATGCATTCGAAGAGCCCGCTTGCACATTGTCAGAGGTTCCTTGAGCAGCTCCAAAGTTCCAGAACGAAGCGTCGTTCTCAGGCTTCGGCGGCGATGGTTTTGCAGCGCCGTTAGCAGCGCGAATCTGCTGACGGCTCTTCAGCACAGACGCAGGCACGGGGCCTAATACTGATCGGGACGGCTTGGGGATTGCAGCTGCAGCAACCTTGTTGCCTGCCACAACATTCATCCAGTGCGAACTGGTTGGCGCGTTCTCGGTCACCTTAGCCCGTTCGTGCGCCAGGCGTTCTTCTTCTGCCAAAATATCACGCATCGACTTAGAATTTGTGCTTTTGGCCACAGCAGGTGGGGCACCCCACGGACTTGCTGCCGGTGCAGCAGGCGTAGGAGTAGGAGCTGAAGAAGTATCGGCCGATTTAGCAGGTGGGGGCGGGACTGAAGGCGCGCTCGGTGGCACAGCCATTGAATCCACGCCCAGCATCATCTTTAATTGTGCTCCCATCTGCGCAAGATTAGAGGAGCCAGACTTGCCCTCGCCCATCTTGCTGAGCATTTCACGCTGCTCTTCTTGCTGGATGTCCTTAAGTGACTTGGAAGAGCTAGGTGCGGTAGCTGAGGCCGCCTTAGTGGCCCACGCATTTGCCTCACTCTTGACGTTGTCGGCCTTCTTTCCGTTCTTTTTAGGCGGGTTGGCAGTCGTTGTTTTCTCGACTTCCTCGCCACTCTTAAGATCTTTTGTGCTTGCCTTCACAGGTGATGGCGTCTTCGGTGCTTCTTGCTGTGTGGCAGCTAGCTCAGCGGTTCTGGCTACCGGCTCGCGAATTTCACTAGCAGCACGACGTTTTTCATCATTCTGAATTTCGTGAAGAGTTGGAGCTGGGCGTTCTGGAGATGTTGGTCGAGCTCCCCAAGCATCAACCGCAGGAGCTACCTCTGGACTTTTCGGTGCAGCAGGCTGCGTAGCTTCTGGTGCCATCGTACTGACTGGTCGTGCCGACTGTAAACCGCCGAGTGCGCTACTGGTGTTGTCCAAGCTAGTCATTTCCGGGGCGGCATTTGGCCAGAATGCCTGGTCACGAATCTGAACTTCGTCATTCAAGAACATCGTATTTTGACCGAGGGGCTGCGGATTTTGCAGGTTAAGCTGGTGCTGCGTACGGTAGTCGGACTGGAACTGAATTTGCATCCCGTCCGACTGGAAGCTATCGCTTGCGGGGTTGCTGTTGCCCTGATTTCCTCCAAATATGCCAAGCGCACTCATAATACCTTCACGCTGGCTACGTTGCCACGAGCTTTGTTGCTGCAGAAGCATTTGTTGCTGTTGCTGCTGTTGTTGTTGCTGCTGCTGCCGTTGCTGTTCTTGTTGATGTTGGAGCATCTGCTGCTGCTGGTACAACTGGTTTTGCTGTTGTTGACGCGCAATCTCAAGACGCTGCATCTCCTCCATGCGGATCTTCTCTTCTTGAAGCATCCGCTGCTGTTGTTGCTGTTGTAGTTGCATCATTTGCTGCTGTTGCTGTTGTTGCTGCTGGCGCTGCAGTTCCAGCAACCGTTGCTGCTCATTTTGGCGAGGATCTATTGCCATCCCCCCAATACCACTCATACGCGTTGGCGGGGCAGCGAACGGCATCTCTCCATGAACAAACTGATTCGCCAGAGCCGCAAAAGCACCCTCCCGACCAAAACGGATCGGAAGATGCGGCTTAAAGTAGCCCGCTTCAAACCACTCACGCATCTCTGTTGTTTTAAATGGACCCTGCTGCAAACCTTGGGGATCCAAGTAAAACCACTCATCTTCCACTTCCAGACGCAACGACGAAAGGCCTGGGAATCCCTCTTCGGTCTGCAGCGGCGATAGCGAGAAACTAGTCTTTTCCTCTAGCACGACCTGCTCGCGAGCAGGCTCCAGTGCATCAAACAGGTGTGCACCACTTGACTGGCGGCCCAACAAATTTGCCGTGTGGTCTTCCAATGGACCGTTGGCACCATTACCTTTGTGCTCTTCTTCGGGAGCAGGGTCATCCCACTGTACATCTTCATTATCACTGTCATCAAATTGTCCAGCAGCGGCAGCATTCTCCAATTTCTTGTCAAAAGCATCCAAATCATCTTTCATCTCGTCCTGCCAAGTAGTACATCGTCAATTCTTCGTACACATGCAACATATCCCTCGGACCTCGGTCTTACCGGGCTAGCCTTGGGTCCCTGAAGTTCCTCTCGCATCGCATCCATCTCTCGTCGGAACTTCTCTGCAGCTTCAGCCATACTTGACAGATCCTGTAACACACGAGCAGCCACGTAAGCAAAGCTACACCAACAACTCCACCCCTCGCTCCAAACATCGCACCATCTCATTGCCATCCGTCCCTGGCTCCAGCACGTCGTCCCACACATCGTCTCCACCTCGAGCGCCCTCGGTAATCCTGGCACCGCGCTCCCACGTCGAGTCTCGCTCGTTGTGCCGGTGCTCGTCTCTCTGGTGCTTGGGGTTGTCCGTCTCGTCTCCACGAGTGCCACGTTCCTGGTGTCCGCGGGCGTTCTGGTTTCCTCCAGCGGGCGCATTGCCGCGTCCACGTCCTCGCCCGCGATTGCGGTTGAGCGACCATTGCTTGTAGATCTCTTCGTAGTCAAAAGGCAGCGTGCTCACTGGTGGGAGACTGTGCTCCGAAGCCACCGACGTCTCCGGCGGGAACGTGGGCGCCTCGGAGGTTGTGAAATGCAGCGCCAAGAGCTCCTCCTTGGAGTAACGCAGCACTTTGCTCTTGCGTCGATCGCCTCGGTGGTCGTCTCCTCCTGCGGTGGCCGCGTCTTTAAAGGACGTGGGTCCACTGGCCGCCGACACGAAGCCTTCGCCGTCCTTGGACCACTGCGGGCGGTAGGCGGAGCCCTCGGACTCGGTGCGGCCGCGGCCCTTCATGGCGAACATTGTGCGCGGGCGGAGCGAGATGTTGCTGTCCGTGGCGCCGTTGGTGGGGGGTTTCTTGGCCGCGTCCTGCTGCTGTTTCTTGCGGTGCTTGGTGGTCTTGGTGACGAAGTCGTCGTCATTGCTGGGGCTGCTGCTCATGGCTGGCGGCCGCGGTGGCGTTGGCTCGTTTCCTTCCGGTCGGTTGTTGGTCGCTCCTCTTTCTTTTTGTGGGGGAGGGGCGAGGTGGTGCTGCGTGTTCGACTAAGTACGGATCAGGATTTGGGCCATTTACTCTTTTTTTTTTTTTAGGATTTATACCATGAGCAACCGCGGACTGCGCGATTGGCGGTGCGTTCTCTGCGTGTGTAGAGGGAGGAGGCGCGGTGCGAGGGCGCGGTGGGATAGGGGATGTGTGTGTGGACTTGTGACTGAAATGGCGGCGTCTGGTACATTGGCAGGGGGGAGATAATCCAGGCGAAAGTTGCTGCGAAGGATGGAGAGGGTGTATCGGGGGTGATCGCGGTCGGTTCCCGTTCTGCTGCGGATGATACGTCGCTGTTACTTGAAGGGAATGCAGCACGGAAAGGTAATATGTTGGAAGAACGACAGTCGGAGCCGCAGAAGACTCTGCGCAAGGACGAATTCGGCCGCGATGTGGAGGTTGTGGTAGACGGCAAGCGTCATCACAAGTGTAAGGACCAGCGGAGGGAGGACAGGAAGAAGGAGAAGAAGCACAAGCATAAACACAAGAAGCACAAGCATCATCGTGACAAAAGCAGGAGCAGATCGAGGTCGAAGAGTCCCCAAGGTCGTCTTGTTGGCACACCGCCACCGCCAGATCCGTTTCGTCCGCAGGTATTCGCGCAATTGAAGTGTGTTGGTGTTGTTTACAGAGAGGAGATTGATCGGTGTTGATATGATGTCGTGGCAGCTTGATGAAAGACGATATGAACGCTCGCAGCGACACCAACGAGAGAGGAGTCGAAGTCGCGGCCGACGTGATGCACGTCGCACCGACCGGAGCCAAAGTCGAGGCCCTCGTGGTAGTAGCTATGGTCGACACCGGCGTCAAAGCTTTTGTCGCAGTCGTAGCAGAAGTCGAGGTAGAAATCGAAGCCGAAGTCCACCATCCTCTAGGTCCGGTCGCCGACGCTCTTCAGCCTCAGCGGAGCGCAAGTGGACGCATAATGCCTTTGACGATCGCAGCCCAAGCCCACAACGACAAGTTGACCCGATGTATCGGCCTGAACCAGAGGACTGGGTATCGCGTGCTGGAGGTGTCTACCTGCCGCGCAAATAGCATGGCTGGAAACGTCGCTCATTAGCTTTTGCGTCGAGTGGGGGTTGCAAATGAGTACGCTGCTCCGGGACTGGGATGAAGGTGCGCAAACTCGATGTTAGGTAGCTTCAGTGTATTGTTTAGTATTAATTGGACAATCGTTGGCGTGATACAATGTCTTGTTCATCTTCCAGGCTCGAAGAGTAAACGCAAAAAGCTGCTTGAATGGTTTTGCCATCATTTTGATCTCACACAAGGCGGTGATGGTCAGCTCGAAAGCGAGTGTGGCACGGATATTGCTCTCTTCTTGCCACGCCTCCTGTCATGGATGCAGAAAACAACAGCAACTGCAATTGAAAGCACTAAAGAGGGCTGTTCCTTCACAGCAAAGCCAGGAAAAGTGAAGTGTTTTGCTCTGACGGAGCAAGTTGCTTGTTTGCAAGTATTTTTTGGGGCAGCCAATGCGCACGCATACTATCGTGAGTTCCAGCACGCGGACGGACTTCAATTAGTGTTGAATATCGCCGCTCTCCAAGGCATTGACCACCAAACGCAGAAGCTGCTGGTGTCGATCACTGATCGGGAGACCTTGTTTCGCATCATCCTGCGGATCTCCAAAATGAGTCGACAGTGTAAAGAGGAAATCAGTTCTCTTGACGGCGAGCTAGCGGTGATTCACGGAGTTTTTGCTAGTGGTGCGATTGACGATTGGAAAGTAGAATCTCGCATTTGGACTCTTTGCCGAAAGGTTTTGCTCGAACAGCTCGTAGGCAACCCTAACAGTCTCGAACGAGCTCACAAATCGATTGAGTATTTGCTGAAGCATTCCGAAGTGCGCTTTCAGCTCTTCGGGGCGCAGGTAAGAAGAAATTGATGCAGCTCTCATGTTTATAGTAGGGCTACGAAGGTTAAACACTTGTTTTTGTGGCGTGTTGATGCTAGGTACTCCGAGAACTGATCACAGAGGGGTCATTTTCGTTCGATCCTGAGTATCGCCGACGAAAAGAAAACGATCTGGTACCTCTCAGCCTGAGCCTCTTCCATTCGACTGATGTATATCTCCAGCACGAAAGCTTAGAGCTTCTTCACGCTCTTTTGCAGTCGAAACACTTGCAGGTTTGAGCGCCCAATATTGGCAATGTAACCCTCCAGATACTAACGATTCACAAGTGGATAGGATGTCATTTGCGAGAACCTCGTGTACATGGTTAGCGAAAGTGCCAAAGACCTTGATGCGTATGCTTTTCCACCGGTTCTCCTTTGTGACGTGAGGACTTCTTAACGATTTTGGTGCTGTTGCATGATTCCAGCAAAACTGAAGAGCGCTTCATTTCGATTGAAGACACTACCGAGTACGAAACCTATGCTCATCTTCGATCATATTTTGCCCATGCATCTCAAGCTGTCAACACCCTGATGAATGCAAACCGCAACTTGGTTCCGATTCTGGTAGGCCGCACTTGATAGCAGCAATTTTCTTGTTTCATTCACTGATACGATATTATGTGCAGGTTGATCGTCATGGTCTTCTCACACCTCTAGCATTTGTACTCGTTGTCGAGCGTCCTCATTCACTGAAGTGGCAAGCCGCCGCTATCAGCATTCGATACATTTTTTCGCACCATTTTCGAGTGAGGTTCAGCGTTACACGGTAGACTTTTGCGAAAGCTTGCACTGATCTATGGCTTGTTGATGATAGGGTGCAGCTGTGTGTCTTGCCGAGCTCTTCGAGGCTCCCGTGACGGACCTGCTCGTGTGGAAAGATAAACGGGGTGATGATGGCGAGCAGCTCGCTGAATTCCTCGTGGGCGGTGACTCACACCAAAGGCACCTTGCTCGCCAGTTTTATCAGCGTGGATGGTACCGTCCATTGTCTCCGAGGAAGCAGTCGGATCAAGCTGGGGTAGATCGTATCCTCACTGACATCGAGCAGAGCATGGAAATTTCGGCACGAGACTACGTTCCAGAGGTAACCTCTGAAGCACTAGCTTTTTTCAATCCTCCACGAACTCACTCCCCCACTTTTCTGCGCCAATACAGCTACAAGTGCAAACGCGCGTGGGCGAGAACTCTGACGATGTCGAAGAAATGGAGATTCTGGAGGCCCAACGGGAGCACCACCTGCGTATCCAGCTGCAAAAGCATTTTGCTCAGTTCCGCCACATCTCAGCAGCAGCTGCAAGTAGCGACAGCAGCAAGTAGGTAAACAAACTAGCAATCTTCGTGAAATTAATGCTGCACGCGATGCGTGGACATGCTTCCTTTCCAGCCAAGCTCTTCTTAGCTCTCCTCTGGCGTGTAGTGGTCCTCCAGGAAGCGCGAGAGCGACTGCAGCTGCTCCGATATTACCTTAACCTTCTCGCGGCTGATCTCCACGTCCTTCTCGGCGCCGTACGTGCTGCGAGCGAACGTGCGGTAGTCCGACACGAGGTGGATGTGGTTGGCCAATTCCATGTGGATCTCCTTCACGAGCTGCAGGAACTCGGTGCACGCCGCGTTGAAGGCCAGCGACGAACTTTCTTCGGATGCAACACGCGGCGCCATGAGCGACACGGCGGTGGACGCTGTACGCAGCGCCGTCACGAGTTTCTAAGCGACAGGAGGAGGAAAAGGTGAGTCGACCAGAGCGGACTTTACACGCAGCAAGCAGCCGCTGGCGATGGAATTTTCACACTGAAGGACGCACCTTTTCCACGGCATCGAGCGCCTGCAGCACTGCGACGTGCCGCGAGCTGGACCACGGGTCGCTAGCCTCGGAGAAGTGCACGCGACTGTCGCCCTCGCCGTCCATATCTGTGTGTGGAAGAGCAATCCCCTGGAAGATGATGGATCGGTTTGGACGGGATCAGGAGCCTGTGATAGGCATTATGGCTACAGATAACGCGTTTGAGAGGCAAGATCGATTAACAGCGGAGACTGCCGCACCTCTACAGACATGTCGAGCTCCGCTATGCCGCGCTCCGAGTCCCTATTGCTGCCGTTTGCTTGCAGCGTTGACTCACGCGGGACTCGCCCGCCATCCGCTGAGCCGGCGCCTTCCGGTGCAATTTTAGCGCAGGTGGTGGATCAGTAGTCTTCGTGCTTTCGGGATGGCTTTGTTGCGGCAGAGCTTGAAGCAAGACGAGGCCGATTACCATCTCGCTTCAAGATTTACATGTAGCAGTGCCACCGACAAATTACATGTTCGAGGTCTTGATGCACAAGTGCCGACTAAGGTTATCATTGCGATGCGCTCGACGTGGAGAGAGGCGGAAGAGTGCGTTGCCATCGTCCGCCGCGCACGTTACTTGTCCGGTTGCGCCTGTGGTGGTCTCGCTTTGCCCCGCAGCAGCGGCCCAACGACTGCACTACCCGTGAGGTGACTGTTTGCTCTCTTTTCGATGCATCGTTTCGGCGTCGTTTCGTGTTGTCCTCATATTACGGTGCACACCTCGTAAAGGCTAGTTTGAGTGCGACAGAAGATGCAACGAGGTATATCAACGTTCACTACGACTCATTTAAACTGCTAAGTACGGAAATGGAGCCCTCACGCCACGCCATCTTCACACAACGAGTATAAACCTCACGCGCGTCGTCGTCAGTCCACCTTGGCCCTTTTATAAAACAGGTCGTCCTTTCCTGTTTTGTGGGCAACGGCAGGACTGCTAGCCGCACGTCAAGGCATACAAAAAACAGGTCAATCGCTGTGCCCAATTAGTTCTCGCGCGTCCCTTAATCTTTTGTATTATGACACCAATTGCCATTCTTGGTCTATCCCATCGAGCAACAGGGAGCAACATGGCGTCGGCCGCGGAGCTCCGCGCCGAGAACGAGCGCCTGGCGCGCGAGATCCAATCGCTGCTGAGCGCCAACACGACGCTGCAGAAGCAGGTGACGGAGCTGGACTCGGAGCGCGACGCGATTGAAGCCACAGGCAGCGAAAAGGTGCAGACGCTGGCGCAGGAGCTCGAGTCCATCGACGAGGAACTCTCGTCGCTGCGCTCGCAGTGCAAGTCCATGACGGAGATACTCAAGAACGCAGACGCACAGAACGAGGTCGACGAGGCCGAGGAGGAGCCGGCGCCGTTGCCGGCCAGTCGCAGACTCTCGACGGCCATCAACCACACGCTGCAGCGCGCTCGGGGCATGTCGATGCCTCGTCAGCGGCGCTCGTCCACAGTGGAGATGGTGGCCCACGGCCTCACCAAGGCTGCGAGCTACATGATCCCGCCCACAGGGAGATCAAGCCCCGACGGACCGCGTCCGCCCAGGATGAGCAAGGACAGCCCGCCCATCTTGTCGTACGCCAAGGGCACCACCGACACGAAGAAGAGTCTGCTCTTCTCCACGCACTCACACTACGGCAACTTCCGACGGCACAGCGGACCGTACCGTAAGACCCGTGAGACCGTCGTGCGCATTTGAGCAGCCTGTCGACTCGAGCCGAGAGAAATTTCGCGCACACCACCATATTTAACGCCAACCAAGGCATGTTCAGCTACAAGCTAGCTATCCGTCCAGTCCGATCGAGCGTCATGCCCGTGTCCAGATCATTTACCACTAGGCTTTCTCCGCCCTTTGCTTTTCCGATGGACAGAAAAGCAAGGCGTTGTCGACGACAAGAGAGTCTCGGTACACTTTTCATTTCATCGTATTCAGTCCCAGTTCAATATTAGTGCAGCACTGCGGTGTGCCCGCCTTCATACCCTTGAAACATCTACACAAGAGCTACAGAAACGTTAGCGATGGTTGATATCTTTATTATGGATGATGGTTGATACAAAGCTACCTAGCTAGCTGGACAACGCACTACTACTTGGGTATGACACGCATATAATCGAAGCACCAGGAGCGGCAAACACGCTAACCTGCAAATTCGTGCGGTCGCTCCTGGCATGTCTTCGTCTACTTACAGCGCGTTGGCCGATTTCTGGCGTGCCAGCTTCTGCGCCTTGAGCGAGGCCAGCGTGGGGCGCTCGAACTGCGACTTGCCGAGCTTGCGATTCACGTAGTACACGCGGCCCGTGGAGCGCGACACCTTGGCTTCCCAGCCAACAGGCAGAGAGACCTCTGGCAGCGCATCTAGGTTGAACGATTCGCGCACAGGGCGATCAGCCGCGGGCTTAGCCGCCGGCTTCACCTTCGCGCTCTTCGAGGTAACGACCGTCGTGGAGGCGACGTTGTCAGATGTGCTCGCCGTGTTGTCCTCGGGCTTGCTGTTCGTGCGCTTGTTCCGGGACGCATTCTCGTACATGCCCTTCACGACCGACATGCGGCCCTTCAGGGTTGACATGGCACCCGTCACGCCCACCTCCATGCTCTTCACGATCGTGTTGCGCGTGGTGGTGTTCGTGGGGCTGTCCTCACCCTCGACCTCCGAGACGTCGAAGCCGTCGCCGTTGTCGCCCTTCTTGCTGGAGTTCCAGAAACGAGAACCCACGCTCATACCCGGAATACGCGGGAAGTGGCGCTCCGACGGACGCGTATCCGACGAACCACGGTTGAGGTCGTCCGAGCCGGTGAGCGAGTCCATCAGCACGGTCTCGCGCGGCTTCTTCTCCTTCTTAGAGCCTAGCGTACGGAAGATCGACTTCTTCTGCGTGGGCTTCTTCTCGGGCACGCCATCCACGTGCAGCTTAGCAAGCTGCTCGGCCAGCTTCTTATTGTCGGCCTCAAGCTGCTTAATTTTCTTGTCCTTGTCACGCACAGTGTCCTGCAGCTGACGAACCTTGACGTGGTTGCCAGCCGACGAGAACTCCTTGTCACTCTTGAACTTCTCAATCTCGGCCTTTAAGCCCTTCATCGTAACCTTCATATCCTCGTTCTTCTCACGAAGCTTCTTGTTCTCGTCCGTGAGAGTCTCAATCATGCCACCCGCGTCAGCCATTACGACACTGGAGACACCAGACGGCTCTGCTACACTGCTACGACGCTGGAGCTGCGCATTGCGCTCCTGTTCATCCTGCAGAGCAGCCTTCAGCTTCTCAAGTTGGTAAGCCATGTCAGCCTCACGACGCTTTTCCTCAAGAGCAGCCAAATACTTCGGTCGCTGAATTGTCATACGAACCACAGCCTGCACGCGAATGACCATCGCGCGCATCTTAACGTAGCGGTGACGCCTGACAAATCCACGCACATAACGCTGGATAATGACAGCGTAGTGGTTACTCTTGACATCAGCCGCAAACCTGCGACCCTGAATGCCTCGCCAGTGAGCTTGTGCTTTGGTGAGGCCGTTGAGAAATGTGTTGTATCTTCGCATAGCGATAACGCACCGGATCACCGACTGCAACTTGATAATCGCTTCCAGTTGTCGGAGATACTTGATTCGTTGCGTGAAGCCGACCATGATGTTTTGCAAGTACGTGGCCTTGGCATCGAGGAACTTCTTACGACGGTCCTCGAGCTCTTCAAGCACGCCCAGTTGGAAGTAAACACGGGTCTTACCCATCTGATACTGCGTGGGCGACTCAAGTTTAAGCTTGTCCATGAGTAGCTGGCACTTGTCTGCAGCGGTCTCACCTCCGCTCGGCACAAACAACCAGAACTTATCCAGAATCTCCGTGTGCTGCAACCTGTTAGGGTATGCTGCACGGGAAATACGAATAGCCTCAATCACACCAGCACATCGCAACTGGGATACCACCATGGACTGGTCCATGGCCGTCGAGCTTTTAATCGGGTTGGGCTTAATACAACGCACGTAGTGCACACGGGTCGAGTTGATGGTAGCCATCAGCTCCGTCAGACTTTCCTTGAACTGGGTACCGACTGTCGTAATTGAGAGCGCACCGCCACGCTTGCGGCGGCCTCCCGAAGCAGCCTCAGCTGCAGTTGGCTTTGGCTCCGGCTTTGGCTCGAAGAGCTTCGCAATAAACGGCTTCGACGAACCACGCATGAGCTCAGATAGGTCGGGCAGGAGCGAATCCTTGTGCTTCTCCAAGAAGCCGACCGAATCGTACATGACAGGAGCAGCATAGTGCTTAATGAGGAACTCGGTACGCGATGTACGAGGGAACTCAATAACATGTGCCATGTCATCCTTGTGCAGCGACGTCACCTTCGACATGAAGGATTCCTCACTACCCTTAGGTCGCATCACCTCTTCGTTAAGAAGCGAGATGATACCCATTCGCGACTCGATCACAGTCAGCACATCCTGGTTATCCGCGTATTCAATGTGGTCCCACACGATACCTTCTTCCTCGTACTCAATCTGCACGGTCTTAAACACATCCTGCGTGAACTTCTGCTGGAGCTTCTCGTTGGCGTAGTTGATGCAGAACTGCTCAAACGAGTTGTGCTTGAAGTGCTCAAAACCGAAGATATCGAGCACACCGACGTGGTTTGCCATGTTCGCATCGTCAGCAAGCGACTGGTTAATGGTAGTCACCAGCCAGTCGAACACATTCGAGTAGATAGCCTTGGAAAGCGCATCACGACAGTCCATAGCCAGCTCCTTGCGCAGCGGTACGCTGTACACATCATTCACGGCACGCATGGTGCGTGAACACAGCGCAGTCTGGAGCGCTTCCCACGTAACACCCAGCATCTGAGTGGCAGCGTTGGCACCACTGTCACCTTCGGTGATCAGAGACTTCTCGTCATCCGAGGGGTCGGACTGCAGCTGTGCCTCACCAAGGTGGAGCACGCCGGCAAGCACCTCGAACAGAGGGCGCTGGTCCTCGTGAGACAGACCAACGAGTGCCAGAGCCTCCCGCGTCTTTTTAAAGTGTTTCTCGTCCGAGAGTCCCTCAATCTTCTGTGCCGTGTTGTCGCCCGTGTACACGTAGTGCTTCGAAGAGTCAAGGAGCAGCTCCGGCGCGATGTCGGGGCTGTCCAGCAGCTGGTAAAAGATGTGGTAGTTGCGCTCGGGGGCTTCGTGCTGAATGACACGAGTCTTTTCCAATAGATACGTGCGGCACTTGGCTCCGACAAGGGTGCCGTTCGTGTCGAACTGCAACTGTGTGAATTTGCCGAATCGACTGGAGTTGTCGTTACGCACCGTCTTGGCGTTACCGAACGACTCCAGCAGAGGGTTCACCTCAATGATCCTCTTGATAGTAGAGTTGTTGAGACCGCCAGCGATAGTGGCCAAGTGGTTCATGAGGATCTTGGTGGTCTCCGTCTTACCGGCGCCGGACTCGCCACTCACCAGAATGGACTGGTTGCGCTCGGAGCGACGCATGTTGTCGTAAGCGGCCACCGACGTGGCGTACACGTGCGGCGGGAGCTCCTCCTTGGGTTGGTTGACGTACTTAAGATGCTGTTCCTCCGCATAAAGGTCAGGCAGCCACTTGTACGGGTTCACGGCGATACAGATGTCGCCCGTGTATGTGTACGGCAGCTCGCAGAGGAAGCGCTTCTTAATATTATAGAGAATGGCAGCTTCGTGCAGGTAGTTGAGCGTGATCATGTCCTCGATGCCCTCGGGTCCGACGTTCTCGTTCTGGTACGGGAGCGACTCGAGCTGGTGCACGTCCAGCAGCGCCTTGGTCTTCTTGGACAGCATGTCCACACAGCGTTCCTCCGTCTCTCCGTCTGGCAGCTCCACCATGCACGTGATCTTGCGCGTCTTGCCGTCGCCCGAGTTTTCGTCGCGCAGGACTTCGGCCGCGAGCCACACGTGCGTCTCGTCCGGCACGAAGCACTTGGCGCCCACCACCATCTGCAGATCGCTCATGGTCTCGTTTCTCGGAGCTTTCCTCCCTTCCCTTTAGCGTAACTCAGGCGAGGTGCGCGGCGGACGGCCCAAAGCGGAATGCGCCAAGGGGGGGCAACGCACCAGGGGGCAAGATACCGGTACATGGAGCCATGTTGCCAACGAGCAACTAGTCTTACTTGCGTTTTGTATGCACCACCCTGATCGCGCAACTATACACCGAACAGAGCCTGGCCAGGCGCAGCTGGCGCTTGAACAAAACACCTGCGCCAATACCGGCTGGGATCGACGGTCTGCGCGCGGGGATTTGTGCGCGCTGCGCCCGCGAGTAAAGGCCCCAGGCCGAGCGTGCGCCGCAGTAACGGCGGTCGTGTGCCTGCTCAGACGGCAACAATGTGGTGCCTTGCGGCGTATCCCAGAGAAAGCTTCTTCGTCGCGAGCATGCAATTCGCGCGAGAAATCATACTCAAGGAAGTATAAAACATGATTTACCGCCAATGCATCGGTTGTGATTTAACCTATCACGCAGCATACCTGCTCGAAACCCTACTTCTTGGGATACTGGGCCATCTGTACCATTTGTTCGGTACTGTATTCAAGAGGGCAGGTCAAAGGGCGTAATCATTCAATCACGCCGACACGTTTTCGCCTCACATCCGAAATGGCGTCCAAGCTGCTGCGTCGGCCGCTGGTGCCTCGCTCTCGCCTGGCGCGCAGCTTCACCGCCTTCGTCTCCGACCAGCAGCGCCGCGTGTGCGTAGTGGGCTCGGGTCCCGCGGGCTTCTACGCCTCCAAGTACCTGCTGAAGGAGCACGCCGGCGCGCGCGTGGACATGTTGGAGGCGCTGCCCACGCCCTTCGGCCTCGTGCGCTCAGGCGTGGCGCCCGACCACCCAGAAGTCAAGAGCGTCATGAACGACTTTGAAAAAGTGGCGGCTGACGAGCGCTTCCGCTTCCTGGGCAACGTCCGCGTGGGCGAAGACGTGACGCTCGCGGAGCTGCAGCAGCACTACCACGCGGTGGTGCTGGCGTACGGCGCCGCGGGAGACCGCGAACTCGGCATCCCGGGGGAGCATCTCCAGGGCGTCCTGTCGGCCCGTAGTTTTGTGAACTGGTACAACGGCCATCCGGCCTTCCGGGACTTGCAGCTGGACCTGCAGCACGCGGAGACGGCGGTTGTCGTCGGCCAGGGCAACGTGGCTGTGGACTGCGCGCGCATTTTGACCAAGAGCGTGGACGAACTGCAGACGACGGACATTGCCGCGCATGCTGTGGAGGCGCTGCGCAACAGCGGGATCAAGAAGGTCTTTTTGGTGGGACGACGCGGTAGCGCGCAGGCGGCGTTCACGATGAAGGAGATCCGGGAACTGACCAAGCTGGACGACGTCGCGTGCATCGTGGACCCAGAGGACCTGAAGCGTAGCATGACGTCGAGTTCAGAACAGGAGATCAAGGAGCAGCGCGCTCGGAAGCGCATGAACGACCTGCTCGGCAAGGCTGCGGAGCAGTTCGACAGCGCCAGCGACGCCAAGCGCGTTGTGCAGATTAAGTTTTTGAGTTCGCCTGCAGAGATCTTGGCGGATGAGAAGGACCCCAGTCGAGTGGGGGCCATTCGTGTGGAAAAAACGAAATTGGAAGGCGAGCCGAACCAACAACGTGCTGTGGGAACTGGCGAGTTTGAGGACATTCCGTGCAACCTTGTGCTTCGTAGCATTGGTTATAAGTCGCTGCCTATCGAGGTGAATTTGCCCTTCGATGATAGGCGCCACGTCGTTTCGAATGATCAAGGGCGTGTTGTCAGGACGTCCGCGAGTGGTGAAAAGCAGCCCGTCGTGGGTATGTACTGTAGTGGCTGGGTAAAGCGTGGCCCATCTGGGATCATCGGTACAAACATTGTCGATGCCCGGGAGACAGTAAGCTGCATTGTCGAAGACTTTGCGGCAGGCAACTTTCTTCACAGCGATAAATCGGACTTGGGTGGGTTAGAAGCTGTAGAAAAGATCGTCAAGAAGCGCAACCCGGACAAGCAGCTAGTGAGGTGGGCCGATTATGAGCGTCTCAGTGCCGAGGAAAATCGCCGCGGCGAACTCGTCGGAAAGCCACGTGAAAAGGTAACCTCTGTGGTGGAGATGCTGTCGATTGCGAAAAGCGTCCAGTGATAAAACTAGTTGCCGGGACTCGAAAAATGCTCGGTGGCGAAAGTGGAATGTGCACAAGCCTAGAGAAACGACTATATGATGATAAAACATCTCGTGAGACTTCAGTTCTTGACGACATCTCGCTCTTTTTGGCGGGTAAGCGCAGCGTTGGCAGCTTTCAGTGCGCGAGTCTTCTTGCGCTATTGGCCCAGCACCATGGGTAAATCCACCGGATCAAACATCACAAATATCCAAGGTAAACGCACCTCTTCTTCTAGCAGTCTCATCAGACGTCTGCACTCCGCTGAATCTTCAACTCTCTCGTCCTCGTATTGATTCCTCATGCTAGATCGAGTTCGAGTTGGGCCGATGTCACCATCGTGTCGCTCTTCGTGTCGTATTTGTTCATTTGTATCGATGTCGAATGCATTCACGGGGGGCTGGTTAACTCGATCACGAAGAACTGTCGCGTAGGTTGGTTTTGTTCTTCGAACCGGAGCCGACACTGGTCTCGAAAGCTTGTTTTGGTCTCTTGTCGCTGATGCCAAGCCAGCAGAGCGTGGGTGCTGCAAGGGAAGGCGTGCCGCTGCTGTCGCCATCTATTCAAACGGTGATACATCAGGGTTATACGATTTTGCAAATACTAACAGAGTCACATCAGCATACTTTGTACGTACGATAGCCTTCACGTGACGCAGCTTTGACGGGTCTGCAAGAATATTTTTTGGTAGTGAAAAGGTTCTGAAGTATAGCAGCACATCGAGTTAATCATGTAATGAAAGGCTAATGCACATTGCTCTGTTTTCTCGTCATTCGTACCGCTGGCTTGTGTCTACAGCACTTACGAGTCGCCCAACGTACGTGTACAGCTCCAAGCAATCCTCGCGGATATTCTACCATAATAATAAAGGGTCAATATGATGATTTCTACTTCGAAGCACAAGTTGCAAGCAACAATATCCGGACTGTACGTACATTTATGGTAGCAGTAGTGGATTGTTGCAGCTGTATCAGTTTGTTGTTTGTGGTGTCGAGCTCCTCAGTTTTGCCTTTCAAAGACTGCTCGTACTGTTGAGTGTGGTTCATGTTGCTTGTTAGCAAATGTGACTATGACATGCTCGAAATGCATTTCAACTTACCTGCTGATGAATGAGAGCGATGTCATTCTCTTTTGCTTTTTGCAAGACAGCTACCCGCTGGCGCAATTTCTGTATCAGAAGAACAATTGAGTACACTAATGAGCAGGTGTGTGTGAAAGCACACAAAGCATAATTTACCTGCTCGAACTGTTTTTCGCGTTCTTTTGAAAGACCGGAGGTGTCTGCTTGTGGGTTGATGTTTGAAGATGAATGCAGATGATAAGACAACTGGTTATCAGCTCTGGGATGTACTTGGTTGTTTCGGCTGAGGAGATCCTGCATTTCAGTTCTGTGACGGGCTGCTTCTGAAGCCAACGCTCGCTCATACTCGCTGGACTTTTGCTGCAAACAGCTTTCTAATGTAGCAATCCTCCGTTTTTGTTCGTTGATGACACGCCGTGCATTCTCTTTATCTCTTTTTGCCTCAGTCTGAATGTTACAAGTGCATGTTCGTCAGCAAACGGGATAGCACGCTGCCATCAAAAGTCGATTTCCAACTCACCACGACCACCGTGAAATTACTCTTTGCATTCGTGTACTTCTGCCGCAGACGATCTCGATCAGACCTAGCGTTCTCTGCTGCCAACATGATACAATGTGAAATTGGCCCTGCTGAAGTCAGCAAAACATACACACCCACCGTCGGTTCTCAATAAACCTTGGACGTGACCAACTGGTCCAACGTGTCGGTTCTTGATAAATGTGTTGGAGGTTGTTGTATGATCATCTTGAACTTCATCCGAAAACACCGACTTAAGCACCAATCCATCCTACATACAAAACAAAGCGTTTGGGTTAACTAATCGATAAATCTTTAGAGGCGGATGACGTACGGCGAACTTAATTTCCCCGTTTTCCGATATCTCTTCAGCCTGAAAGCCCAGCTCATTCAGCGTGGCAACAAACCTATTGTTGTATTCTGTGCGCAAACCCTCGAGTTGACGGCGCAAGGTGCTCAACTCTTCTTGCAGCTTACGGATACGTCGATCCTTGTCTGCAATGGTACCGTTGATGTGGTTTACGCGCGGCTGCCAAGCACAGTTGTCGGGTTAGTCGTGGTAGGCGCACGCTCGCTGGTTTTACTTACTTGATTCTGCACGGAACGACATCGATTGGCAAACTGGAGAGTCCCCAAACATTCTTCGTAGTGCTCCTTCATCGGATGAATGGTTGCAATAAGCGTGGTAAAACAGTTTCCTCCTGCGGTCAAAGTACAACGCAATAGCAAGTTTAATGGTGCAAACTCGCCATAAATATTACCCATGCCAATTTATCGAGCACGAACCGATGCTGTTTTGAAGAAGTCGAGTCAATTTTGAGTCTCGATACGGGATGTAGTTGTAGCCGCTCTCCGGATCCAGTGACATCACGACTTTGCCCACAGCACTTAAACTTGAGTTGATGTGCAATGCCTCCTTGAGCCGCTGGCCATCCGACTCGCTTTTCTTCAGGCGCTCGGATCTAGCACCACAAATGAAATACTTGTGAGTGTCAAAATTAATGATCACTACTTCAAAACGACATCCACCCGTACCCTGCTAGATCCACCATGTTCAGCATTCCATAAATCACCTCCTCAGTGTCTCGAACTTTATGTGTAATCCAGGCACAACCAAAGTCAGCTTAAAGCATGGTACAGTCATACAGCAACGGCATCACCTTGCTGGAATACGTGGATCGTAAATACCGTGTGAGAGCGCGACGACACAGCATTCATTTTTGTTTCGTGAGTTGACCGCAATCGTAGGCCGCACTGTATAATGGCGTCCACTTCTTCCCGCGAGGTAACAGTGACCATCGATAAGTCCTTCACAAAAACTCTGCCCTGAGCATCTTCGTGGATTTCATAGTTCGCTACGAACAGGAAAAAAACGAGGTTAACAATGATGGTTAGATTTAAATCATCGTGGGTTTCTCCAAACCAACCTTTTTCGTAATCGTAGTCATCCTCCGTTTTTGGTGTGTTCGAGCTAAAGCTGTTTGATACGTTCAAATGAGCGGCGAGTGCGATAACACTTAGTGTGCGTGTCAACTTACCTAGCAGCGCTCTCAGTTCGAGGAATCTGTTGTTGCTGCTGCTCGAAAAAGAGTTCACCACATTTACACTGTCAGTAACGCAACAATCCCCTGCAAACACTCCCACTTACTTGGCGAAGAAACCACTCGGCGCTACTTAACGTCTGGTACGACACTGGTCGACCTGCTTTCTTGAGGTAGCTAGACTTCTTGTCAGAGGATAAACACTCGCTCCTGAACGATGAGCTTTAACTATCATGGCACTTACGCTCGGGCGAGGTCACGGACACGGTCGCAGTATATTTCCAAGAAACTAACCACAAGGGTCACTTCCTATTCAATAAACGACACAACCACCAAGTAAAAACTTGCACGGACGTCCGCTAAACATTTATTGTTCCACACCTTCGATTTGCTTTGCTGGCGGTTGATCATGTCAAAGAGGTACTCAATCGATCTCGATAATAGTCCTGCCTTCTCTCCTCCCGGCTCGCCAAATATACTAAGAAACAATCACAACATGTTACTTTTTCAACAGCCGTAATGACGATCTCGAACACGAGAACTCTACGAAGATTTACCTGAAGGTTTTACCGGAACCTGTTTGGCCATAGGCGAAACAGCAACTATTGATGCCTTTCAGTGCGTAGTCTACCAGGCATTTGCTTGTCTACAGTCATTTACACAACCTTGTCAGACTGGAAGCAGAATTTTAGTAAGGTGCAAAGTACCACAATACCGCTTCGAACAATGTTTCTTGAGTCGTGTCCGTCCAATAGATCTGCAAACAACAGGGCTACATTTAGTGTGCAAGCTACAACACTTTGCCACACATACTGCGGCTACATTGTCGAAGCTGAAGGCGTGATTTCCATATTGCATTCGCTCTGTATCCTAAACACCAACAAACACCAAGGAGATTAATGCATTGGGAGATTAATGCATTGTAGAGTGACATGGCCGAGCATGTTGCAGCACCTTGATCACGATATTGCTCGGGGCCTCTTTCTTGCGCTCAAACATGTCTTCGGGCGCGTTCTGGCCGTCCGCACAAGGCCTCGCGCGAACATATACCTGCGATAAAGATACAAGCGGAAGATGGATCTGTAAAATTCCATGGTATGCGTATTACTCTAGAAAGCTACCCCAACCTTGACGTTAGCATTCCCTAGCAACCGAGTGTAGTCGGTGGTGACCTTGTGGTCCATGAGCAGGAAATCGAGTGCTCTGCTCTCCTGGGTAAATCCTTGTTGCTTTCGAGGAGTATTTTCACTTCTCGTTTCGCTCTCAGCGTCTCTTCGGTGAGCAACTCACGATGGGGATCACGGATGGCGCTGGGCCGAACAACTCGGTTGAACACCTGCACAATGTGCTTGCGACCATTCTGCAAATTTGTACACAAACTGCCGATGGAGGGAAAACTTCCAAGCACCAACAGATTCGAGTCACGCATTGGGTGCGAAAGCTCCGCAGCCAGCCCACATCCAACCCCATGTGGCTCAAGAGCGTGCTGGAATATGCCAGTGTACTACTTCAAATGCTGCTAGAAGGCGTACGTGTGCAGTAACTTGTAGCAGACGAGATATTAACAAATTGTGTCTATAGGCGATTGAGGAACCGTTCACGAAAATGCCACCTCAGGGTCCGTTAGCTGCACTTCCAAGGTACCAGGTGAGACTTTACAGCGACGTCAAGTCTAAATTCAATCAGTGCAATGGTCTAAGTGCTCTGATCAGGTCGCTCGGCTAGCAAAGACTGCAACACATTTTGTCAGAGTGACGGCAGGTCGCGTTCGAGCACCGATGGTGCCCCGAATCAAGTCTTCAAAGCCCACACTTCGCAACAACAACGCAGACGAGGGCTTGCAAGCTGTGGCTGTCGTTCGAAAGGTAAGTAAGCAGATCCAGACCCAAGAAGAAGACGATCAGTGGGAATGGCAGCGCGTCTGGAAAGGTGCTTTCGACAAAATGCGTCAGCAGCTACAGCAGAAGACGGAAGAGACCGACGCTTTAGCCACCGAGAACAAGGTGCAGCCTCACTCATCGTTCCCACGCGACCACTCTTGGTGTCTAACTTTGTTCGCACAGGAACTGCGTGCTCTTGTGGCAGGTTACCAGAAAGCTCTAGAGGAGGCCGATCGAACTCAACGTGATGTCCAAGTGAAACACCTCGCCGAGCTGGAAAACCTTCGAGCTGTGCACTCGTTGGAGTTGTCGGATCTGCAGAGTCGACACCGACAGAAGCTGCAAGAAGTGACTCTGCAGAACGACGACAAGCTGCTCAGTAGACGACGAGAGAGTCGCTTTAGCAGCAACAAGTCGGTATGTCTGCAACTTCACTTGACTCTTGATGGAAATTTCCAATGATCTGACTGTTGTTTTCTAGTCCGATGCGAATGCAGACTTCCTACAATACATTGACGCATTCTACTCGGCCACTTTACACCTCACGACACAGAACAAGGTCTAGCCAGACTACCGGTAGCAATACGTGGAAGTCAGTACATGGTATAATACCCCCTATTCACTTTTTTACACTTGGATAAAGTATTTGACACAAATCAATTAGCTGATACCGTCACAAGAGACCGCCATGTCGACCAAGACGCTGCAGGGAGACCCACGCCGCCCCGGGGACTTGCACCCGTTCGTGCGCGAGCAGGTGGACCCGGACGAGGCCCCGGGCGACTGGTACGCCTTCTTCTCGCTCATCCTGGGCTTCCTCGCCTTCACCATGAAGGTTCGTCCATCTACAATAATTGGTCCTTTCTTATTTGGTCCATTGACACATTTATTTACCTATATATTAATTTAGTGGAAGGAGCTGGCGTGGGGCTCGCTGCTGCTGTGCGTGGGCTCGTTTACCAACATGAAGTCGCAGGACATGAACACGACGCAAGTGGCCATGTCCTTCTTCTTCTCCTCGAGCGCCCTCGTGTCCGCCTACATGGGCGCCATGCGTCCTGGGATGCCCATGCCATCAGCTCAGACGGTGGAAGCTCCTGCTTCGTAGAGGGATACAGTAACCAGCAGAGGGGGGAACAGAGTGTTGGAACAATGCAAGGAGCTGTGGATGTTGATGTCTTTTTGCCTCTTGTGCTGCAGCATCTGGAAGCAGGTAACGTCTATCTGCTATTTCGGACTAACAAACTGCAGGACCATCAAGTGCTACCTGCCAGATCATGACAATTGGGCTGCGGGAAGTTGGCCCCGAGACCTTTGGAGAAGAAGCAGCACGCACCAAGGACTCCGATGCAGATGGCTACCAGAATGCTGGTCATGACATTGCTGGTGGTCTGCCTCAGAAGCTGATGAAGCGGCCGCGGGGACCTGCCAAGACACTTACGGCGTCCATTGCCCCAGCAACTCGGATTCTGCCGCCTATTAGACCTACCAGTCCCGACACGTCCGCTGCAACTTCTTCTTCGATGATGACATTGGAGGAAAAGCAGCAACGACAGATGCACTCGTTTCTGCGCAACTTTCTCGATGTAGGCGAAAGTGGCCGCTTCCAGCAAGTAATCGACCTCCACCAGCATGGCATTGACACAGGCATTACTGTCACCGACGCGACGCTGCAGGAAGTCGTGCTCACTGTGCCGAATTTGCGCGGTTTGAATCTGTCTGGCTGCTCTCACATCACTGACGCTGGGCTTTGGGCCGTGGCGAGACACTGCCAAGCGCAGCTAGATACTATCTACCTTGCTCAATGCGAACGGGTGACAGAGCTCGGTTTGCGTCTTCTTGCTCACAACTGCAGACTTGTGCTGGTGGACCTCAGTGACTGCCCGCAACTCAACGATGCTGCATTGCAAACGCTAGCCGCTGGTTGCTGGATGATCGAAACCTTCATTATGAAACGATGCCAAGGAGTTTCTGATGCCGGTATCGTCAAAATTGCCCAGTGCTGCAAGGACTTACGACATCTGGATGTGTCCGAGTGCTCTCGACTCGGTGAATACGGCGACAAAGCGCTTCTGGAGATCGGGAAGTGCTGTCCAAAGTTGCGTGTGCTTGATCTTTTCGGCTGCCAGCATGTGCACGATCCTGGGGTTCGCGCTATCGCCAAGGGCTGCCCATTGCTAACCACACTCAAGCTCACCGGATGCCGGGATGTCAGCAGCGTCGCCATTCGTGCGTTAGCTCAGCAGTGCACGCTGCTCGAGGTTCTCTCACTCGCGGGGTGCGTCAAGACGACGAATAGTGACCTTCAGATCCTTGCGGCGAATTGTCCGCAACTCACCTGGCTTGACATCAGCGGAAGCCCAAACATTGATGCTCGAGGTGTACGCGCATTGGCACAGAGCTGTACTTCCCTGACGTATCTAAGCCTGGCTGGATGCCAACGCGTAGGGGATACAGCATTGGGTGAGCTTACCAGTGCAGGAGCTGGAGGTCTCACGAAGTCGTTAGCGGAGCTTTCTCTGGCCGAATGCCCTCGCATCACCGAAAATTGCGTCGACGCACTTACCACCGTGTGCACCAACCTCATCACTCTGAATCTCACCAACTGCAAACAAATTGGTCGAAGATTTCTTCAGCGACTTATCAACAAGCTTGAATTTGTGCAATGGGCTACCAGCTTTTTCGGCTACGAGCCCCTGCCGAATGCTGCAGAACTTTGTCGTCAACGCGACCTTCGCTTATTGCAACTTCGAAGTGCTATCAAAATTCAGTCGGCAATACGCGGATGTCTTGCACGAGGCGGACTGTGGCAAGCAAAGCTCAAGTTTGTTGAACGGAAAATTCTACCTAAGATTCAAGCTCGTGTACGAGGGTTTTTATTGCGGAATCACCTGGCAGCGAAAAAGCGATATGAGTTAGAGGACCACGCTGCACATCTAATTGGGCGTGCGTATCGTGACTTGCAGCTTCGGCGTATGCTAATGCGGGCGAAGCGCGTACGCCAAATCAAAGAGCACGAAGATGAAGCTGCTCTCATCTTCCAGAAGATCTTCAGAGGCTATCGTGACAGAAAGCTTGTGGCCAGAATGAGGTATGACATCTACTGTGAGCAACAATTACAAGCTCGTGTCCTTGTCATGCGAAACTTGGCGGCCACGAAACTGCAGCGTGCATACCGAGGGCATCGCGGGCGGTCTGATGTTGCCATGCTGCGTTCGATCAATGAAGCAAAGCGACTTCAGCACGAGAAAGAGATCCGTTCTGCAGCCTTTATTCAACGTATATATCGAGGGCATAAAGGGCGCAAAGTTCGTGCACAACGTCTTGCTGAGTTACTTCACCAACAGCAGTGCCAACAAGGAGCCATCAATATGCAAAAGGTATTCCGTGGCCATCGAGCTCGAAGGCACGCTGTGTTGTTGCGTGCCGAAGCCAACGAGTTACAGATACTTAACGC
The DNA here is from genome assembly GCA_000468175.2 of Phytophthora cryptogea. Taxonomy (NCBI): domain Eukaryota; phylum Oomycota; class Peronosporomycetes; order Peronosporales; family Peronosporaceae; genus Phytophthora; species Phytophthora cryptogea. The sequence goes on from KV742679.1 coordinate 61,145, forward strand.
TGCATTGACTATTCAACGATACTGGAGAGGAATCCGTGATAAACACTTGGCCGCGGTGTTGATTGGGCTAGTGAAGCTCCGTGCCAGAGAAAACGAGGCTGCCTACTCGATCCAAGCTGCTTATCATATGCACGCATCCCGAGGGTTCATGAAGGCGATGAAGCTGGCCTTGGCAGCTCAGTTACGAAGAGTGAAAGCAGCAACGGATATTCAGCGCCTCATACGAGGGCACCGTGGACGGGCAGAGTCTGAGCTTCGAAGAGAGCTGCAGCGGTTCCGTCACCAAGCTAAGCCGTTGTTTGCGAAAGAGGCACGCTTACAAACGCTTGTCGATGATCTGAACGAAAAAGTGGAACAGCTACAACGAAAAATATCTGATGATGAGGAAGAAGAGCGTGCTCTCACACTAGAGTTGGAGAAAACGATGCAGATCAAAACAAAGTACCACGATTCGAGTCGTATTACGGGCACACCTCAACGCTACTTGACGCAGTATCTGCAAGTGCAACTTGCAGATCAACTACGTGCAAAGCGAACTGAGATCGCCCTGGATGGACGAGCATTTGAAACTCTGACGACAAATCTGAACGACACTCAGAAGCAACTGCGGGGTGTCAAGCGGGAGCTAGAGCCACTAACGGAAGGTGTCATCAAGAAAACTCGTGAAAACCGTGTGAAGAGATTGCAGGATAAAGTTCGGCACGAACGTGGTGCGGCAACACTTATTCAGAAAGTCTTCCGTGGCTTTCGCGTGAGATCTGCAGTCCGAGAAGGCGGAAATTGCTGGATTCAAATGCTTTCACCCGACAATGCCCGACCATATTTCTACAACGCACTGACGGGGGCAACAAGGTGGCATCGACCTTTAGCAATGGACATCTTCGGAGATCAATTTGCAGAGCCCATGGTTGAAGCCCGCGAACAAAATTCTGCGTTGGTACAAACCTCTCCAAGGCCTACTAGCAGCCATCGCAATGTCGCCTCCATCACTAGCAACAATCAACAACAACTCTCGAAAAGCAACTGGTACGAAGCCTTTGACGACAGCCTTCAAGCTGCCTATTACTTCAACAGCGAGACCAAGGAATATCAATGGGATAAACCGGATACTCTAGATAACGAGTACTTCACAGATAGCCAATCGTCCAGAAAGAGAAGAGAGTGGCTCGAAGAGCAGCAACAAGACCTCGACAGCTTGCTTGAAACTACACAAGTGCGACCACCTTTGCTAGGCCAGTGGGAGCGGCGTGTTGACCCGCTTAGCGAGTATGTCTTCTTTTACCATCCACCAACGGGGGTGATAAAGGAGTCGCTGTCACCTCGAAGTGTGCATGCTTCACTTGGCGACACGACCATGAATTCTCGCCGTTCTGCTCGTAGTATTGGGACTGCTCGATCTCTTCATTGGCAGTATCGCTATGGTTACGAATATGACGCTGACGGGAAACTTGCCAAGAGCTCGAGGTCTCAGCCACGGCCTATTTGGACCGAACACGCTGATCATGACAGCGGCATGAATTACTACTACAACACTCTCACCAACGAGTATCGATGGGAGAAACCTGCAGACTTTGACATCAACTATGAAGCGTTTGCTAGTGGTCGCAGTGCAAGCAGTTCTGCTCGAAAATGGTTCGAGATGGCTCATCAAAAGCAAAATGTCGACGGCAGCAACTCACTCACTTCTCGATCGTCGAAGTCGCGTGTTCTCGGCAAGAAGTGGGTCGAGTTGGTCGATCCAGAGACGCAAAACACATACTACTACAACGAAGTGACAGGGGAGACGCGGTGGTCTCTTTCGCCTCGCAGTGCACGAGACACCTCAGACGCGGAAGACCAGATCTCCTTGGCTCTTTTCGCTCAGGTGAAGCAACTACGTGAGACGCCGGTGCCATATTCATCTCGGGACCAGCATATGAGTTGGCTGGAAGCAGCTATTGCCGAGAAGGACTGGAAAAAAGCAGACGTGATTGTCCAACAAATCTTCATCCGCGAACAGAGTCAAGCTGTGAAAGAGCGTCGAGCTCGAGTCGCTGAAGAGGAAGCCGCAAGAGCATTTGTGGCTGCAGACACAGTGGCGAGTGACAATGGTTCCTGTGCTACGACGCCGAGTGCTTGGATCGAGTGCACTGACGAAAACAGCGGTGCCACGTACTACTACAACCAAGTTACTGGAGACACAAGCTGGACCAAACCACCAACTCCAGCCGAACCTGCAGGTCAGTGGGAAGTGCAGCACGATAGCGAGGGTAAAGCGTACTACTACAACCCGGAAACAAGCGAGACTGCATAATCCGAGCGGACTGGAAAACTTGCTCACTAGAAACTAACTTTATTCCACAGTACACGCCTGGGTCAACCTATCACCATTGTTTGGCAGTGAAGCTCATGCCTCCAGGCCGCCCACGCAAACCATCTTGGTCTCTTGGTACTCATCCAAGCCCATGAACGAGCCCTCACGTCCGAGGCCAGACTGCTTCACTCCACCAAACGGAGCCTGCACATTCGAAATCACACCCGTGTTCACACCGATCATACCGCAGTCGAGCGCAGCAGCCACACGCCACGTGCGAGACAGGTTCTGCGAGAAGAAGTATCCAGCCAGACCAGCCTCCGTGCCGTTGGCCATCTCAATCACCTCCTCTTCAGTGGTAAACTTGAACAGCGGCACAACAGGTCCGAAGATTTCCTCGCTCCAGACGCGCATGGTGTTGTCAACGTGGGCGAGCACCGTGGCCTCGTAGAAGTTGCGACCAATGTCACTGCGCTTGCCACCAACGAGAGCCGTCGCACCGTTCGTCACAGCGTCTTCCACAAGCTCCGACGTCTTCAGGAAGGCGTTGGGGCCAATCAGAGGACCAAGGTTCACGCCTTCTTCGCGGGGCGGGCCCATCTTGAGCTTCTTGACGCGCTCCACCAGCTTGGCCGCGAACTCGTCGTAGATGCTCGCGTGGATAAAGATGCGGTTGCTGCACACGCACGTCTGTCCGGTGTTGCGGAACTTGGAGGCCATGAGGCCGTCCAGAGCCTTGTCCAGGTCGGCATCTTCAAACACAATGAACGGAGCGTTGCCGCCGAGCTCCAGGGACACGCGCTTGACCGTCTCGGCGGACTGTTCCATCAGCAGCTTGCCGACGCGCGTGGAGCCCGTGAACGAGATCTTGCGGACGTCGTGGCTGCTGGTGAGCGCTCCGCCGACCTCCGCCGCCTTGTCATTGGGCGACGGCACGACGTTGATGACTCCAGCAGGGATGCCGACGTCCTCCGCGAGCTTTGCCAGCGCCAGCGCCGACAGCGGCGTCTCTGCAGCAGGCTTGACCACTGCAGTGCACCCCGCAGCAAGACACGGGCCGAGCTTGCGCGTGATCATGGCCAGCGGGAAATTCCAGGGTGTGACGATGCCACAGACGCCCACAGGCTCCTTGATGGCCATGATCTTGTGGTCGACCGCCGACGTGGACGGCAGGAAGCCGCTCGAGTGCATGATCTCGTGCGCGTAGAAGTCGATGAAGCCGGCGGCGTAGGCCACCTCGCCCTTGGCCTCGGGCAGCGGCTTGCCACTCTCCACGGAGGCGATGACGGCCAGGTCCTCCGTGTTGGCCACGATGGCGGCGTGCCACTTCTTGAGCAGCACGGAGCGCGCGGCGGGCGTGGTCTTGCGCCACTTCTTCTGGGCCTCGTGCGCCGCCGCGATGGCTTCGTGGGTCTCCACGTGTCCCATGTTGGCCACGCGCGCGATCTCCTTGTCGGTGGACGGGTCCATGACGGCGAAGTGTTTGTTGGAGTGGGCCTCGACCCACTTGCCGTTGATGAAACCCGCCGACTGGATCAGCTCCTTGTTGTGCACCTCGGCGTGGAAGAAGCGGCGCGTGGCCGATGACGTGGACGGCAGCACGGAGCGGCGGAGCTTGGACGACAGCATGGCGAGCGGACGGGAGGCGGCGGCTTGGGCTCGGCGAGGCGAATTCGGAAATGAGCCAAGTGAAGTACGTTGAACATGCGAACCTCAGGAAAAATGACTTGGCGTTTGTATGGCGTACGCTCCCATGTTTTTAGCCCTTTTTCTGCATGGTGACGGTCTTCGCTCACCAATAGCGAGTGCCCGAGAACTGCGAGCGTACGGAATGCCCGCGGCCAGTATATTGCGCATGGAGGTCTGGTACATGTATTGGAGGTCTGCTACATGTATTGGAGGTCTGCTGGACGCTGCATGACCTCGTTGTCAAAACTCGTTGCTTTACAGCCTTGTTAAACGAAGCTACCGCCGGAAAAGATCGACCGCCGAGACGCGCTTTATGTGGGCAACGTAAACCTGATTGAAATCTGAATATTGACAACTCCGGCTATAGTGGCGCCGGATATAAGAGAAGTTTGAGTGTAAGAGCGGTAAAGACCAGAC
>KV742680.1:0-12675 GCA_000468175.2 Phytophthora cryptogea
AGACCCAACCGAAGAAGAGAGCGAAGAACCACAAGTCCTTCCGACCGATCTGCGAGCGCAGCGCCGGCCACATGCTCTTAGGTTTGGTGACAATCGGCCACTTCATTGCAAGCCCGGACAACGTGTACGTCTTGCTGGTGGAAGAGACCGAATTGAGTGGGAAGACCACAAAGGCGACCGCCAAGCAGACCACCACGAGGATCGCGTAGCCCAAGAAGAATCCTTTGCGTGTCATGCCGTGGATCTCCAGTAACAAGTACACGTATCCGGAGAAGTTGAAGAGCCCAGACAAGATGCTGGTGATCCGACCTTGCTGCTCCGGCGGGGAGAGCAGCACGAGCTGGAACGAGCTGATGTACACGCCGTAGCCGCCGATGCCGACGAGCGAGTAGCCTGCGATGATGGACACCCCTTTGTCCACCGTGGACTGTCCGAAGGCCAGCAGGATGTTGCCAATGACGGAGATCACGAGGCCAAAGCAAACAGTGAGGCGAGCGCCGATGACGTCCAACGAGATGCCCGACGCCACGTTGGCGAAGCTCAGACAGAGGAAGGAGGTGGAGTAGATGTACTGCAGCTTGACTTCTTGTTTGGCGCATGTGACGCCCGAAATCTCCTCGTCCGGCGCACAGAGCTCGGACCACTGGCCCTCGTCCACAAGCAGCGAGTACACGGGTCCAAAGCCGAGGATGAGGCCGCCGGAGCACAAAACCACGAGAACCGCAGCGACGGCGATCACGACGGCGCGGGACACACGCCACTTGGACATGGAGTTTTGGTCTAAGGCATGGGGCTCTGCGAGTGGCGCGTAGGGCGTCTCCGACACGGGCGACGGCAAGAGCTCCGCCATTTGGTCGCTGGAGGAATTGGGACACGAAGGTCTCACTTACGTCGTCGTGATGGGCAGTGACCGGCTTTGGGGGACGGGTTGTCCCGCACTTTTAATCCATGAGCCGGGCGCTCTCGTGACGCACACCGAGCCTGCGCTACCGAGAAACACAACCAGAGCCTTCCACGCTGTGCTGCAAGCTGCAACGTTCTTCTAGAGGATCAGACCAGCTTTGGTGACCAGAACCGACCTTGCTTGGCCGCCGCTTACGAAACAAAAGTGAAGACACTCGTCAGTCCTGGGGGCCAACTGTCACATCACGTGCGAGTGTGCAATCGACTCCCTCCTGCCGACATCGGGGCAGTGTACTTGCATGTTCCACCAGCCCCAGCCGACCGACCGACCATTCAGCGCGGATGCGTTCACATGGAGCAAGTTCTGCTCTGTGAGTGTGAATTGAACATGGGACTGCAACGAAGCTGCCTTTTCATCGCCGCAACTATAATTGCATTCTTCTGGGTGCTCTACGGTGTATCAACTGATAGATAGTGAGCGTTCAGCCAGCTCTACTCCTCGCCAGCCCACAATAAGTAAATAAATTAACGGGAAGATAATACAAGTCCTAGTTTCTGTAGTTGCCCCACTGGGCAGCTTATGTGTACCAACATTTCGGTACATGGATACACCAGTCCTCAATTTTAGCGACATGGTGGCATGAATAATAAAATAAATCGTCGACGAGATGGCGGAGCTGTCGACGCTCAGTGCGGCGCTGCTGGCGGACGCGTCGGAGCAGGAGCTGCAGGACGTGGACTGGGCTGCGGTCTCTTCAGCGCTCGGGGCGCTGCGTCTGCGCACGCAGGAGGAGCTCACGGAGCTGGTGACGGCGTTGGAGTCCCCGAGTCGCGAGCCTACAGTTGAAGAGCATTCTGACGTTTTAGCGATCCATACGGAACTCAAGTCATTTCAACCTCAGCTCACAGTTGCCGAGCAGCACTTTGTACAATTGGAGAGCATCGTGCGTCCGGGGCTCTCCAGACTGCAGCAGCTGGAGACGCGAGCCAAGTACCTGGAAGCTGCTGTGCAAGTGGAGAAACTAAGCCAAGAAGCCAGGAAGAGGGCGGTGCAGGCCACGCCCGACGCGCTGGAGGCGTTCAAGTGTTTTGCAGCTTTTGCAGCTGCTGTTCCGGAGGAGTTTACAGTCATTCGAGTGCGTTTTTAGCTGCCTTTTAGGTCATTTTTACTGGTCTAGAGCTCACACTGTGGATCTTAATGTTTTCTGTTGACAGAGAGAAGCTGGGCGTCGAGTGGAGGAATTGTCGGTGGATTTACGTCATTTCGCAGTCGAGAAGCTGCAATTGGCTCTGGAGAAGATTAATTGGCCAGAACCACTGGCTACACAACAGGAACTGGCWGASAAGGTGGAGAATTAAAAAGACTTGGAGATGAAGAAGATGGAGGTGTAACAGGTTGGTGGTGTTTTTTTCTAGGAAACGGAGCTCCAGGAGGTGTCGAAGGCGTTCGCGTACTTGTTGGCGTTGCAGCTCAGCCAACAGCCGCAGTCTACATCTTCGACGACAGACCTATGGGCGATGGACTGCGTGCTAGAGCCGTTGTTGCTGCGCTTTCGCTACCATTTCGAGCGGGCTGAAAGCGCGACGAACCGACTGGCCAAGCCGGAATGGTATCTGAGCCACGTGCAGGAGCAAACCAGTGCACACACGCGGTTTTTGGCACATGCACTTACCCCTGAGCTGCATCGCCATCGTGAAGAAGTTCACTGCTGGGACGCACAGATTCTGCTGCTGCGTGGACTCGTCAAGGCTGTCTGTCGTAAGCTCATGCAGGACTTGCTTACTTTACTGAAGGTAAGCTGGACGCCAATTGGGGGCTGAACAACGTTTTGGGCCTAACGAGTTACTTTGCTTTATTGATCAGCACCCTCCGCTCCTTTGCCACACACTGGATGAAGTGCTGTTGTTTGAGCAAGCTATTGATGACGATGTTGGTTACGGCTCTTGGGCGAGTGCAGACCGAGGTTCATATCCTCGCTGTATTGACGTGTTCACATCGAGTAACGATGTACTATTTGCCTGGACTAGTGCCGACGTCGAGTATGCGCACCGTGTATTGACTTCAACCCTTGAGATCAAGTCTTCTGGCGACGACGGTTTTGAATGGGAACACAGAAAGCAGAGCTCGGTCTGGCACCTAGATGGCGATGTCTCCAGACACAATGAGGCATCTAGTCAAGAAAGTGCCCAAGTGCTTGTCCCTCCGGCCGCGCACCGATTCGTGGCTCTGTTGGACTTCCTTTCCCAGCGGTTCACGCTGATGGAAACAGAAGAGCACCGATACCTGTACGTGATGCAAGTACATTTGCCTTTGCTGCGCCAGTTTGGACAGCTGTGCGACGCTCGTGGGCGGCAATGGATCAGCGCAGTGACAGAGAAGAGCAATGCTGCGAAGATCCAGAACCCGTGGAGGGAGATTTTTGTGGTTGTGAACGCGCTTCAGCATCTAGCGCAGACGTTGGCAGCGTGGGAGCAGAGCAGTGTCTTCCTCGAGTTGTCGAAGAAAGTCGCGCGGTCCGAGACGACAAGGGCGCATGTGCTCCGGATGCACGTGGCCTATTCGAAACAAGTGCTCGTGCGCGCCTCGGCTGCTGTCCTTGCAACAGAGGAAGCAACGGCAGTTAGACAAGCATTGGCTGGACCCGGCGCTATGATCGGGCCTACAGCTGCTCTTTCCGCTGCGTATTCGGTCGGATCCAAGACGATGAAGAGCCTTTTCCGCCGTGCAGAGACTGACGGTAAGACGGAGGAGCAAGCTGGTCAAGCCCCATCACTGGATATCGTCTCTCCGGCTGCTGCAACGAACAGCAACAGCAAAGCACCGAGCAACAACAACCCAGAGGAAGAGCAAGACGGTCCTGAGACACTACTTTTCTCGCACACGATATTCGAGCGTCAGATTTCCGAGCTTAGGTCGCTGGCCACGACGCTACTTGAGGGAGTCAAGAACGCACTTGTGCGTGTGGCCGAGCGTGATGTGGAAACCTATCGGCTGAGGTAAGTTCCATCCTCTGCTGGATCGCAACGGCTGCGCTTGCTTCAACGTCATCGATCCTGACTCATGTGTTTGATGTGTCGGCTGTGCCCGTACTTGTTATGCCTACAGCTTATTCTGGACGAAGTCGCATGTTGACGATGCTCACAACAATCAACTGCCCATCGACGTTGCTTCCGAGTTGGCCAGCACCTATTCGCTGGTCAACAATGTGCTCGCGTGTGCTCGCAAGGTGCTGCTGAGTGAATGCTGGCCTGCGCTCTGGAAGTCTCTTGCATCGGCTCTTGATAGCGCTCTATTTGATGCCTTCTACAACCCTCCGTCGACGGAGGAGCCCACTCACCTGAGCCGTACGGGAGAGCGCCAATTCATCGCGGACATCAAGTCTCTTGTAGCCATCTTTTCCGCAGGATCGGTGAAGGCATTGCCGCGATCGTACTTTCGTCTTACCCGTGAGGTGTGCCATCTGTTGGAGATGCCGGCGCCGAGGCTGCGCGAAGTTTGCAAGGCGCTTGACGACGAGTCGGTCGCCTCCGGTGAAGCTGCAAGCCCCGAGCAACTCACGACCATTTTGGAAGCGTGCGGCATCTTCTCGCTGACTCCCGTTCAAGTCGTGCGGATATGCACCACAAGACTGGATCTGGACGGGCGAGACGCGACAGCATAAACTACGACGGAGAAGCACAGGAATGCAGCGACAGCAGGTCGCTTGCTGTAAAAGCATGTAAACTGCACAGAGGGGCGATAGAAGCAGTTGTTGTCGTGCTTGTGAGCTGATCAAGAGAAACAAACACGTATACGTATCTGTAGAATGCTCCATGTCAATTTACCTTTAGCATCTGCTGCACTCTTCATGATCATCTTAATCGAGGCGCTGTCTCATCGACATAGCTTTGCGGGGTCATGACAGCACCTTCCAATACACGCGAGGCGTCCTTGAGATTGCCTAGAAGCTGTTGCAGCGGTGTCACCATGTCGATGTCGGTCTCGAGTCGTACAACGAGGCTCGTCACTTCATCCCATACGAAGAGCACTGAGCACGGGTAGTCCAACTTGTGACCTAGCAGCCTCACTGCAAGGGATAAATCCTCTACGTTTTCGGACCCCATCAGGTGGGGGAAGACGCACTCCAATGTCGTTTTCGTGACGGTGACACTCAGTGTCGCTGTAGCTGTGACGACGCTTTCCGACACCTTCTCCATGTGCGTCAGTTGAAACTCGAGATTGTCGTGATACTCGGACATCCGTCGCCAATGCTCCATCATAACCTCCACGCCACTAACGTTGCTAAACTCGACGTCGGGTGCCATTGTGGAACGCAAAAACATCAATTGCTGCTGAGCCTCCGACGTACGAAGGACGTCACTTGAGTGGGTAGAGCCTTCGATGGTCTCCCCAACTCCATGATGGAAGAGCTGAAAGTACTCGGCCACCACGTCCCACACACGTTGGTGCGAGTCGTACCGAAGACGCCGACGCTGCACCTCAAGCATGGGGATTTCGTCTCGAAGCTGAGCGACGGTGGACTCGAGTCCGGATACGTACTCGCGCTGCTTCTGTCGATACCGAGCTTGGTTCGTTCGGCACTGCTCACGACAAGCTTCCGACTTCATAGCGACTTTGCGCTTCCTCTTCTGCTTGTGTGCCTCGTCCTCTGCTTGGTCAATTGATAGAGTGGCAACTGCATCGGATACTTCTCTGGCTGGGGAATCTGTTAGCTGAGACGACTGCAAGTACGGGGGCGATACTTGACTAGGAGGATAGCTTGAACCTGAAACAAAAGTCCCCGTCGGGGGTGTCTGGAATGGACCACCTTGAAGTCTTGGTGGCATGGGCCTCAACTCGAACCTCTGGGTCGGTTCGGCTGCAGTAGTTGACAACGGTGACAACCTCCTCAGAGGTGGTAGCAATACAGTCGACGGGGGCGTGTACTGAAGCGGTCTCTGCTGAAAGGTGGTCTCTGGGTTATTGTAGCTGCTTGGTGGTTGAACGACATGATACCCTGGGGCAGTGGAGCGAGTCATGACACTTCCTATCACGGCGTCGCTGAAAGGTGCGGGAGTTCGGTCAAAGCTTCTGCGCTGGCTGGCCATCATTTCTCTGAGCTATCGACTGAGACCGAAAGTTTGCTTGTGTGGGGTGCAGGCGGCTCTGCGTTATCAAAACTGGTTCGGAAAGCCTTGCAGCGCAGCAGGGTGAAGCTGTCCCAGATGGCAACTGTGGCTTTCGCTTGCCCTGCATGATTGGACGCTTTTGGGGCTCAATCGCGTCAGGCGTAAACCCGCAGCAGCCTCGGCGATTTGAGCTCGAGCTCGACGAGAGCCACAAAGTGCTTGTGAGTCAGGCTGCAGAGTCATGCTGGAGTTTGGTTTGCCAGTTGTTGAACCCAAGCGGCCTGGAAGGTGAGGCTTTGCGTTTGCACTTTGTGTGCCGGCTGGTGTGACCAATGTCCCAGGTGCTGCCCGGACTTGCAGCAATAATGCGTCCTGTGCTTGACTCGAGAGCTGGAGCGCTCAAATCTGCGGATCACCGAGGGGGATTCTTTTTTCCAAGGCCAAGGCACCGACGAGAGACCAGCAGACTCAGACCGCATCTTTCGAGTCGCAACGCGCGTAACACTGCAACCGGACAGCAAACTCGCGCGCTATTATATCAAAAGCTTACAAACTGTTGCTCAGTGTCCCGCGAAATCAAACAGCACCGAGACTCGGTAAAGGAGCGCAAGTGCAAGTGGGTCACGTCCGACTTGCACACATCTTTAATCAGTTTTCTGCTGATGCGAAGGTGAACGCATGAACCTATTGGGGTGCCACGTATGGAGGCGTCGTGGCCTATTGCGTGAATTCACGCACATCGCACGATTTCCGATGCCACGATCGCGCTCGGACATCGTTTGACTGCTTACTACCGCTCGATGGTGCAGTCCATTGACTATGCAAAAGTACGGAGCGGCATCGTAAACCGATAGGTAGACCACATGCTACTTGAAATTGCTGCACCGCATGGCCCCAATAACACGCGATAGGATTATTTTCAGGAAAAGTGTCCTTGTAGCTATTCGGATTCGGATACATGTGACACATGTATTATACTTGTAAACACAGTTCACAACGTTGCCTATCCATCCGGTTCACTCGATACCACAACTTGAGAAGGTGCTTAGCATTGCACGATACCGTAGGTTCATTGCATTGCAGGCACAGCGGCTTTTCTTGGGCTACACATGCCGTGGGACACCACCCGTCGGTTGTTAATCTGCCTGTGCCTTTGCAGAAACACAGCATTGCCAATCGCCTCAATTTCATTTTTATCTTGATACTCATGCACTGTGTCATGGTCGTAAGACCGAAAAACCTGAGCGAAGGACTTGAGTTCGTACGTCTACTGCGATGGCTGTCACTGGTGATACCGTCCTGCGTTTACTAGTTATGCGTAAGACTGACATAGGTGTGTTTGCCAGGAATGCAGACCGGTTGCGCTGCAGTTTTGTGCGGGAGGAGTGTGGGCAGACACCGCTTCTGGGATGATGTGTTCAATCCTCTTTCTGTCTGTTCTCGTTTCCGAATGCTCATTTCTTCGTTTGGCCTGCGAGGGCGATTCTCGCTACAGTGCACCGTCAAGACTGACAGCCGAAGGTGTCTGAGAGGTTTGCAAAAAAATAACGTTTGGTGACTGGGGTATGATAGCATAATAGTTATCGCTACCTGTAGGCGAGGCGTTGGATGCTCAAGGCCTTCATGACAAAAACTGGTTGCTCTCGCTTAGGGCGACGGCATCTCTATTAGATCATCCAGTGCGATTTTGAAATTTCGCTGCACTGATCAAAGAGGTGTGTTGCCCCCAAACTATTTCCATTGTGAGGGAGCGAGAAGAAAGAAGTCGCATGCATGACATTACCCTTTTCAACCAACATACTCACCGCGATATCGTGCTATCACTTCCTAGGCGTCTCGGACACCAACAGCGCCGTCGCGCGAGATCCGAGCCTGCTCCATCACAACTGCCACACTCGACAAATCTCCTAATGTTTTCAGCAGTGGCGTCACGAAGTTCACCGTCGTCTCCAGCCGCACAACTCGACCGGTTGATTCGTCCCATTCAAAGCAAAGACTACATGGAAGCTCGAGACACTGTCCCAGTAGCCTTGATCGCGGAGCGCTCACATGCGGAAACACGCTCTCAAGCGTAGCCTCCGACACGACCACGGTCATTTTCGCCGACACGTTCACGAACTGCTCGTTCGTGCGCTCAACGCGCTTCAACTCGAAGAATAAACTCCGACGTTGCCACTGCTGCATGAGCGCGTCCACACCGCTACGCTCTCCAAGAATGATGTCTTCTGCCATCGAGGAGCGCAAGAATGCGAGTTGGTGCTTTGCCTCTGCACTGTCCACATACTTGGGTAAACTGGTGGCGCTGTGTACCCCGTCCTCGTCCGGTAGGCCCATGGGAACGCCGAAGCGGAAGTTGTGAAAATACTCCACCACCACATTCCACACATCTTGCTGGCCGCCATACAGCAACCAGTTGCGCTGCAGTTCCAGTACGGGGATGTCGACACACAGCTTCTGGACGGTCTGCTCGACCACGTTGATGCGATCAAGTTGTTTCAACCGGTAGCGAGCCTGGTTGACGCGGCACTGCTCTCGTCGTCTCTCGGTTTTGCGTCGGATGTGTTCGGGCTTACGCTCAAATTGCTCCGCTTCCACGTTGAAGAACTGCTCTTGGTCGACAGAAGGCGAGTACATTCGTGGCGAGCGTACTGCGGTTGAGTTTGACGTTGTGATTGAGTGCACACGTTTAATTCCCCCTCTGGAAACTTTTGGGTCTTGGTGTCGCTGTTTTCGCTGAAGATGGAGCCGTTGTTCTTTACGTCCCGCTGGATGACTGGGCGGACGATGTCAGAACTGAGAGTCGGTCTGGAGTACTTCAGTCGCTGTCGCCCGAAGGCGGTGGTAAAATACGTCGAGCTGGTCTGCATGACTGTCTGCTTGTGGGGGCGAGATGAAGAATGACCAGACACGTGGGCTGAGGCATCTTGATCACTTGCGAAGGAATAACCAGCGGACTGCACAGACCTCGGTGTTTACAAAATATGGTGCGGGCATAAGCTTGATCGTAAATTGTTGACTCTCACATTGCGGTAAAAATCCTGTCAACTACAGTGAACGGCAACTCGTCTTGCTCCTGTTTCTCAGGAACTTGATGCGATGCGCTGTTATTGTAATGATCTGCACGTACAAAAGCAGATTTCGACGACTTCAACGCTCAAGGTGCCGAGACTCACCCAAGTCGGGGGAAGTGCACACTTACCGGGTTGCGCATACGTTTGATCCAGCAAGCCATAGCCAACCAATGCATATTTCGAACTGCGCTCTACGAGGGTGCCCTTGGGTAAATGGATAGCACAGAGCAAACAGATAAACACATCAGTTCAGTTTCCAATTTACCTTCCAACCAACAAGCACAATTGCAGCCTTACAGTTATAGTATGAGGACGAAAATGCAAGCGCGGGTTTAGAAAGTGTGCTTCCTTGGCGGCCGCCAAGGTGATGGCGATCGCTTTACAATTGTGTCTCCACACGTCGCGGGTTGATTTCGCTTGTCTAGACTCCTTTGGAGAACCGTAAGCAAGTTCACAATCCCAAACGATCTCTTGGTCTCGAACAAGTTCAAGTTGGCGTTATGTAGGAGGATGAGTTGACGATAGTACAAGGCAACCGTTCAAGGAAACAACGTTTCCATACGCCCTTGAACACGCTCCCTGCGATCCTCGTATTGTCAGCGAGGAAGCGCCGAAAGGAAAAACTTAAATACCTGTACTACACTTTGCTGACGGGCTTGTGTCCCACCAATACGTTTACATCGATCAAGCAGTAATCGATTGGCGCTCTCGCACACGTAATACACGTCATTGGCCGGTTGCTTGGCTCCAGATCATCCCGATTGCGAGTTGTCACTCAACAATTTGCATCATCGACCGTACGCCAGCACTCGCAATGGATCCGCCCAACAAATGGTCGCTCAGCGACCGAGTCATTGGTGAAGTGATGCAGCGCGCTGGGCCTCTTCGTGAACGAATGGACCACGATTCTGCAAGTACGATGGCTGGAACCTGGTCGTTGTCTACACAAGAACTGATAAGGATGCCTCGGGACACTTCTGCGCCATCGAAGAGAGCGTGGGCAGACTCGATGGTTTCGGCCGCCGCTTGTTCCCAGTCCAAGAAGAAGCTGCAGGCGGAGTTGTTTCAGGGATTCCTTGAAAAGGCTGAGGCCCGTCGAGAGCGCTGCCGAACAAACCAGGCCAGTTACCGAAAGAAGCAGCAACAATATTCAGTCAATTTGGAGACTACAGTCGAGAGGCTTCGGGCGGAGATCCAGGAGCTCGAGAAACAGCGTCAGATCACTGCATTTGGCATCCCCACGGAACAGACAGTCTGGAACATCGTGGCCGAGTACTTTCGGCTCTTTAGGCACGGCTACATCGCCCCCGCGACTTCAACTGAGCCGCCGATAAGTGCAGGAGTGCTATCTGCTGGTCAGTGCCACCTCCAACGGGAGTTTTTGCTAGCAACGATGACGATGGACGTGACGGACGGCACAGTCTTCGGCGCAGACGCACTTCTGCAGAATTGGCGACGTTTTTCGCTCCACCATGGCGACATTGACCTCCACCTCGAGCGATTGGAGACCGGCGTGGAAGGATCTGTTGTTGCTTCCGTCAAGCTGGGCTTTACCATAACGGAGAGCACGCTGAACTACGTCTATCTGCACCTTGTTGCGGTTGATAACCAGTGGCCCCAACTTGCTCGTCGTCAAACCACCCAGCGACTTATCTTGAATGGATCGATTCGATTTGGCTGGGACTCCGCTACTAGCCGAGTTTCAAGTCTGGAGAGCAAGGGAGACTTGTTAACGCCCATGCTCACTCTGCTGGGCAGTCTGGAGGACGTTGCTATCGTCTTCGACAAGGCTTTAATCACGCCCGAAGGCACGTTCGCTGAGTAGCTGTTAAAATTCATGTTGCATTCACTCTTTTAACAAAGCCCAATCAAATACGATGGCGACACTCGAGCTTTCTCGAACACACAATTAACGTCGTCGAGGTTGCCCAGCATCCGTAGCAGCGGCGTCAGTAAATCCAACGTACACTCGAGTTGAGCCACGCGTCCAACAGTATCGTCCCAAAGGAAGAGAATCGTGCACCTACAGTCGAGTCGCTGACCGAGCAGTCGGGAGCTGATGCGTTCACCTTCGTTGCTATCCAGTAAATGTGGGAACACGTATTGCAACGAGTTCTCTGTGACCGTGAGGCTCAGCGTGGCCGAAGTGGTCATCCTTCCATTCGATTGCTGCTCCATCCCATTCAATTGAAGACAAAGCCTTCCAAAGTACGAGGAATAGCGCTGCCACTGCTCGATGAGCACGTCCACCCCAGATACCTCCCCCAACACGACATCGGGCGCCATTACCGCCCTCAGGAAGCACTCTTGTTCAAGCTGATCGTCCGCCGGCGGAGTCGGAGATTGGGCTCCGTTGTGTTCCGTACCAAGCATTGGCACGAGGAAGCCGAAGCGAAAAATATGAAAGTATTCAACGACAACGCTCCATGCGTTGGTCTTAGTCTGGGCGCCATAGCACAAAGCGCGTCTTTCGATCGTCAGCTTTCGGATCTCTTGACGAAGTTCGTTGACGCTGCTTTCTAGCTCTTGCTCGATCCCTCGCTGTCTGTTACGATAACGGGCCTGATTGTTCCTGCACTGCTCCCTTCGTCGCTCGGTCTTGGGGCGAATGCGTTTACGTTTAGGCTTCAACTGCGCAGGAATTGGGGGTTTAGGAGCTTCAGGAGATTCGGCGGGCGATTTGGACGCTGCGAAGAGCTGCGTCAGGGGAACGAGCGCCGACATGAGCTCGGATTGAGTACCCATTTGCTCTAATCCATTGCGCTTTTGTGTAAAAACAGACGCACATCGTCGAGGTGAGCTGCCGTCAATTTGCTGTTGGTTCGTGGACGGTTGTGGTGGCAGGAGGAGCGGAAGTTTCAGTGTTCGAGGCGGACCACTAGCCTTCACGTTGACATCGCAACTGTTTTCGAAATGAATCATGTAAGACGCGAAATGTTTGATGCTTTAGTTGCTGGGCTTCGTCAGTCGGAGTCAGGCGGGGCGTAGTACAAAACGAAAAGTGAGGGTCAACAACACCACAGGTGATCCAGTCTCCGAACCCTTTCCGAAACGGTAAACTGTTTACTATCGATTAAGAAAGGGTCGCATCAACATGGCCTGCATAGAGAGTGCATTGATTACTATCCCAAATGTACCAGAGCTTGTGTCACCGTAAGTTCTCCGAGTCCGAATGGAGCATTGGGACCAGCTGCATCCCCAAAACACCGAAGACCACGCTACTGTGGTCACAAGAAGAGCCTCAGTTTGGTACTGTACGTGCCGCCATCGTTATGCCTGGATTAGATGAATACCGGAGGATTGCGCGGCCCGAAGTGGTTGACGCAAGCCAGCACTGTCACTACGCCAAAAGCCAAATCATTCCTGAGCTCCAGGTCCTTGCTCTGAAAAGTGCGTGCAATTAGGTACAGTGCGAGCCCAGGCAAGACCTCCCCATACGTATCGGAAGCACACACTGTGTACCGGTACTGCTGTATGCAACGTGTTGTAAGTTTTGACCGTCGGTTGATGTTGGTTGCTGCGGGAGGTTGCTACTACTGGCAGTCGAAGCCCAGAACAACACTCTTATAACAACGTGTGCTCAAAGTAGTAC
>KV742681.1:0-13141 GCA_000468175.2 Phytophthora cryptogea
GGGGGGGCTATTTGTTCTTTAAGAAGATTGTTGAAAATGACGCTTGTAGAGGGAGATTCTCTACAAGAGCAGGGTTTTATGTGAGCCCAGCTGGGTGGTATCGGTACAATCGCTGATAATTCATCGCAGAGACATCATCTAAACTTCGTCAAAACGTGAGCAACATCAAGCTCGCGTGGACAAAAAGATCAAGTAGAGTCATGCCGATCGCAATCGAGAAAGCTGGATGATGGTTTTTGTTGTACTATACGTATCAATGCAACTTACGTCTTCCTAAGAAACGTAGTGGTGCATTGTTTGTATCTATAGCATGTGAGTGATCCAAGTCGAGCACTGGAACGAGCACGACCTGAAGTCATACAGTACTTGTTTTTGCGATTCGCTTGGTATAATGGCGTTTTGAAATTGTACGGTCAACCAAATGACAATGCCCCCAGCACCAGTGATAGCAGGTTGTTCACATTAGTCAATTTCAAAAGTTGGTTAGAAAGGTCTGAAAAGTCTGAGGGTACACGCATGTATTGCTGCTAGTTGAGTTCATCCTGAATACCCTGCTCCGTGATGGAGTAAATGGCCTCCGACTCAGGCAGGATAGGGGAGTCTACGACCTTCATCACGCGGTTCTCACCGCGACCTTTTTTAAGACGAAGCCTACACGAACAGCACGCCATACTCGATATCAGCCGCTGGTTATGCGATCAACAAATTACACAGCGGGGCATACCTGGTGCAAGACGCATGGGCCATGATATTGCCACCGATAGGTTGAAGTGGGTCCTTGGCAAACATGCCGGAATCGGGGTTAGCAGTCATCTGCACAAAGCCATAATTTATAATCAGTAAACGCGTAGGCAAATCTCAAGATTGCTAGAAGACGAACCTGGTTGGTGATAACTACCGCAACACCAAACTCGTCCGCCATTCTGGTCAGTGCACGCAGGAACCTACAATACAAGTAGCAGCAGTAAGAACAAGCAGCCCCATCCACGTCACTGAAACACCACACAACATACTTGGCCAGTTCTTGCTGTCGTGCTGCCAATTCTCCACGACCCGAGTAATCTGTCCTGAACAGGGCCGTGGCACTATCGACGATCACGAGCGCGAATCGCGACTCCGCCATCATCGCCGACGCCTGCACCAGCAACTGCATCTGGTGTTCCGAGTTGTACGCGCGCGCGAACGCCACGTTATCCAGCACGCTGTCTCCATCCAGCCCATACCTCTCAGCAATCGCCTGCAACCTCTGGGGACGAAAGGTGCCTTCTGTGTCAATATACAGCGCCTTGCCCTCGCCTCCACCTCGATCCACGGGCAATTGACACGTGACACAAAGTTGATGACAGAGCTGCGTCTTGCCCGTCCGGAACTCCCCGAACAATTCCGTGATGGAGCCCGTCTCCACGCCACCTTTGAGCAGTTCATCCACGGCATTGGAGCCCGTGGACAGCGTAATTAAATCTTTCCTGCTCTCCAGCACATCCGCCGCCTAATAATATATAAAATATAAAAAGTTAAGTAAAGAAAATCCGGCATGGGCTCCGCCGCGTCGGCACGAGTCTGGAAAAATCCGCACCGTCGTGAAGCCCATGTTGACCATCTCTCGTGCCGCTTTGAGCATTTTTTCAGCCTTCACTTCGCTAATTCCTTTAATCCCCACGAGCTGCTTCTTGGTAGCCATGGCTACAGCGTCCACCGTGTGCATGCCGGCCTCCTTGAGCTTGTTGACGTCCGTGGCATTGATACCTGCTTGCTCCAGGATGTTCACAAGTCGTGGGCCTTGCTATATAATAATAAATACGATTTTTAGTAAATAATAACTCCACAAAATAAGAAATAAATACGCAATCATCGATGGCGCAAAACTTGCACTTGGCCATACAAACGCCAAGGTGCACATTGCTGCGGACGACGAGTGCGCAATTACAGTTGAACAGCCTACCATCTCGTGCTCCTGCACGCCCATGTTCTGCTCCTCCTCCTGGTACTGCATGATGCTGCGCTTGGCTGCAGTGCGACACTCTTGAAGACGCTCCTGGTGCCAATGGCGCGTTGAGTTCTGACCCAAAACGTGCAAGTGTTGCCAGAAATGGCTACTGCCACACAAAATGCAGTGACATCTGTACACATATACGTACATACTCTCCCATTGACCATCACTCTCCTTCGTACTTAACGGGAACTCGATCTTGAAGCGACGCCCCACACGACAAGTACCGCATCCGATGCCCCGAGGACGTCCTTCCGTCAGGATGCACCGCGTGTTGGCGCTGCTTGTGGTCTGTACTGCGTGGTGTGGAAGTTGCGCAGTGGAAGACGAGCAGATTGAGGTGTCGGTGGCTGCCGACGGCCTCGTAGTTGTCGAGAACGATGCATTAGAGGCTGATACAGGTGGTTTTAGCGTCAAAACTCAAGATGCAAGCGCTAAAACGGAGGTTCCAGTGGCCCAAGACATGGAGAATCAACACCCTGGTGATTCGCAATCCGAGAGCGATGTGGTGACTCTCATAGCGACGTTGCAGCAGGAATTAGCGGCCGTGGAGCAGATGGTGAAGCTGCAGGACAAGAAGCTGCAGGTGCTGGAGAAAATGCGACGCATTTGGCTGCAGGAGCAGCAGCAGCAGATGCAATTGCAACAGGAAGGAGATGTGGTGCGACGTAGAACTGGTGTGGAGGGGGTGGAGAGGAGACTGGACGTTGCTATTGCTGAGGCAGTAGCAGAGTCACAGGAGAAGGGCTTTGATGCGTATTTTGTTGAACGAGCGTCCATGACGTTGGAAGGAGCTGTAGCCGACGTCAAGATGATGAAAATTCGCGCTTCGAGTACTGTGGAGCTTATTGCAATTGCGTTTGTGGACGGAGTGGTGACATTTCGCACGTCTTCAGGAGAGGAGCTGCTAAGAGTTTCTACGGAGAGAAAGGGGATCAAGTCGATTGCGTTGACCTCACAAGACAATCAGCCATGTCTTGTTGTGACGTATGAAGCCCCCGTGATCGATCTGTATGCGTTTAACCTCACGGAAAAGAATTACGAGCATGACATGGAGAGGGGCAGCCAAGACGCAAATCCGTCTCAGCCTTCACCACTTACAATTTCCACTGGACCGGAATATGGTTTGAGTGTTGCAGAGCATGAAGTTGTTGCATTGTCAGGGACTGCTTCAGCTGTAGCTATAGCGAGATCATCTCGACACTTGGTGGTGGCAGTAGCGCAAGTTGGCGGTATCATCGATTTTTTTACGCTCAACGGAACCAGTTTGCGCCAAATGCAGTCGAACGCTACCATTAATGCGATGGAAACGAGACGGAACCTTCTAGCTTTCAACAATGGTACAAACGTTGTTGTTTCATCCATGACTCGCGTGCAAGGATCCATTTTCCACGCATGCCCCGGCTCATCAGCTATTGTGTCTTCCATCACTTTTGACGCGTTGCACCCCGACATCATGTATGCCGGCACGCATAAAGGAGAAATTTTAGTATTTGCTGTCAACGCAGCGGCATCCGCCGAAGGGCAGGGTTGCCGATTACTGTCTCGGTCGACAATCATGAAAAACCCTCGTGACTTCAATCCTGTTGCACTTGCCACAACGAAGATGTACGTGATTGCTGCTGGACCACAAGACACCACCATTTTTAACGTGTCGATCTCGCAAAAGCATGGGGTATCGCTGACTCGAGTATGCGCAGACCATTTACGTAAAACAAACGAATTGACACAAGATCTGGAGGTGAATCGTGACGTCTCCCTTCCTTCAATGGCTTTTTCGGAGGGGACGATGGGATCGCATCTGGCATTCGTTTCTAAAAGCAGTGGGGGGTCGAGTAAATTGGTTCTCTTCCACAGCCTGCTTCCTGATGAAAAGGAGGAGCCCGACTTCCAGTGGACAACATTTTTGTATGCAGGTGTCGTCCTCGTTGCTGTCGTTGGATCTCAGCTTTTTGTACGGTGTCAAAGGCAGTCAAGCGTTAATCCCTGGGATTCGATTGGTAAGCCGCACGATACGCCATACGGGAAATATGGTGGTTTTAAAAACAATGAATGCGCGTCTGATTTTGATGGCGAAGACTGTGGTCGATACAATTCCCTCAGCGACGAGCTCAGAAGGAAGATAGCCCAAGCGAAAAGAGGAAACCCCCGTCGTCCGATCGATGATGAAGCAGACTACTAAATGATCATGTTAGCCGCAGAGATCACTCTATTAAGTTTGCTGCCGCTGCTTGATTAGCGTATCGAGTATTGTTCTCTTTGGTCATCTTGATAAAAGGTGTAAGCTGGAACTTGAGGTGTGAAAGAGCAGTAGGGTGTGCCTGGAGCATTTCAAGCGCCAAGTTTTCTGGCAGGAATCCACTTCTCGCCTCATCATAGAGAATAAAGTGCTTCTTGAGCCACGTGTACAGCTTGTCAAAGTGTCGAGGGTCCGTGACATGCAGCAGTTTGTCGTCCTTCATGACGATGTTGGTAACACGCTCTGAATGATCTTTTAGTAGCTGGAACAACTCGGTTCGGTCAATTCCACGTTCGTTCGTGGCCGCGTACGTGTGGTGCAGATCTAGGAAACGAACAACACTATCAGACATTGAAATATACCGCAGAATGCATCATGAAACATACATCCGAACTGCTGAGCTGCGGATCCGTATTGGATCAACGTGCTCAATGCAACGCAATAGTGATGAAACGAGAGCTCAAAACTGTCAGCAGATCCGTCTTCATCTGCGTGACTATCATGCAGAGAAGTGTAAACAATGAGGGGCAAAACGTGAAAAATGCTTTAGTTTCAAGCACTTACGCTTCAGGATTGTAGACGCTCGCACAAAATGTGTTGAGAGTTGCGTGGTGCTCTTCCAGCACTTCCAGGGCCGCAATAGGGACTTTATACAATTCGTAAAACAACAACTTTCACTCAAAACTTGTTCAACGTAAAACTCACATGAAGTCTCGGCTGCAAGATCCGCCCAACGTGATCGCGTTGCTTTCTGCTTCTTCGTTTTGCTTGCATTAATTTTCGGCATTGCAACTTTGTGGTTGAAAGTTTTATCCGTCAAAGCTCTACAGCAGTTTCGCTACAGCGGAAAATAGTTGTTCACCACTACTAAGAGAAAGCTCTCCATGAGAATTCAACTACCTAGTGAGCTAGAATGAGTCGAGTTCACGTTGTTGTAGTCCCTACTGACAACGATGGCTCTGGTTTGCAACAGGATGTGGTTGACCCAAAACTACGAAAGTATGTTAGCTGGATTCCGTACAACTATTCTGTGGAGTTACTGAAGCAAGACATCGGACGCTACTGGCACCTCAAAACAAACAAATATGAACTGTGTGACCCTCTTGGCAACGTGCTTCCTGATGACAAACCACTGGAGTTCTCGAATTGCTACCCTACGGTGCTGACATTGAAAAGACGTGAGCGTTCACTGTCAATGACAGCTAAAACACCTTCCAGCACGAATACGACGGATCCCTTTTGGATTCACGACCAGCTCTTTGATATGTTCGTCTTCAATGCGCTTCAGAACCGGCAAAGCAGTACGCTCCGAATTACGAGTTTCCAGTTCAAGCAGATCCTCCAGAAAGCGACATCCAAGACCGTGTACCAGCAGAAAAAGAAGCTCTTGTTTGACAAACGAGTGACGTTGGCCTTTCGAGGTGCACAGTCAAATCTCAATAGCAGTGGCGACGGATATGCAGGCGCCACCTTTGACGAATTTCTAGATGCTCTTGTGGATGTGGCATGTTTCATGAATCCAAAAGAACCGTCCAAGGAATCGTCACTTGAAAAGCTTGCTACAGAACACGTTATCCCCTATCATGAGACGGAGCAGTATTCCGCTGGCATTGGTACGCTTTCGTGGGCGCAAATCGACGAACTTATGGCTCGTGATAAGGTAAAGTGGATCGCTCAGAGATTCGCAAAGTCCATTGGAGACCTGGCAACTTCGTACAGCCCCAATGTTGGTCTTGCACACCGCCGCTGTGTGTTGGGGTATCACGAGTTCCAGAAGTTTGTGCGTGATGTGATCCCAACAACGGTCCCGATTTCTTCAACTGAAGCCTGCAAAGTGTTCATGCGATACTGTCGAAAAGAGCAAGCCTACGACAAGAAGGTGGCGTTCGAAGAGTCTAATGGCCAAGGACCTGAATACTCCCCCGCGAAAGAAGAAATGCCCATGAGCAACACGCTGTCAAGTACTGGAGCTCCAGTGCTTGAGATCACGTGTGCCAAAATGGTCGACGTCATCGGGTATATCGCTCTTCTCGCGGTTCCTCGTCTCGTCAAAGCGAAGGAAAAAATGCCTGCGAGTTGTGCCAATATCGTGTTGACCAGCAAGCTCGGTGTTCAATCATTGAAAGCTCTTCTTCACCACGTGTCGAACAATCTTGGAGCGAAAGGAGGTTCCCTCATGAGGAAGAACGTGGAGTTTAACAGGGCGAGAGTGCACTTCCTCCTCGAATTCAACAAAATGCACCGAGAAGATGCCTTAACCGATTACCAAAGTGATTGTGTCGCGCTACTAAAGACTCGCAGGACTCAGCAACCAATTTTTCCAGCAGCATTGCCAACCGCAAGTACAAACCAGGATCAAGAGCCAACGAAATCGGACGATATCGACTTTGACGCTGAGTTCAGTTGGAACTTAGACACAGCACAAAGTGGTGACGTTGAAGGCTCCGCTTACGATAGCGAGTCGAGTGCAAACTCTCCCGTTCCAAGGGCGTCAATCCGCCAGATAGACCCTCAAATTATGTTAGAACGGAGAAAACGAGAGTTGGAACAGCTGAACGCTTTGGCAAATGAAGCAGATGAGATTTACGCTTTCCTAGCTGGGGAGTTGCAGCGACATAAACTTTCTAAACGATCGGATGGCCCCGACACAGTTCCGCACATGCTCGATGTTTGGGTATCAGCCGGTGAAAAATACTCAGACGTCATTAACCACGTGGAGACATCTCCACAGCTACGTGCCAAATTCCTCGCTCGTTTTGGGCGTTCGTTGTATGTATTTGCCTCTCAAGTGCTCAAGAGTACAACCAAAGTGTATTGCTACGAAGAACTCTTTTACGTTACAAATGCCCGTGTGTATTCGGCGAGTTCGGATCTTTGGCGAGATGGATCGACACTATTCACACTTGATCTGGCAATGGAGACTCTGTCACTTGCATCTGGAAAACTTACACAAGCTAGTGAGGAACTAAGCGGACTAGTTGCAACCGCTAGAGCGAATGGCCCTCATAATGGAAGTGAAGATGATGCATCGAGCACTGGCAGTGGAAGAAGCGAATTCGGAGAGGACAGTGAAGCTTGGACTGCTAGCGCTCTCTTTGACAAATATCTTTATTGCTTATATCTCCGTGCAAATTGTCTAGCAGCTTTTGCAGATGTGATCGCACACAACAAAAAGGTTACTGGGGACTACGAACTCGCCTGCCGCTTTGATGATGAAAAGCAAATTGGAGTGAATATATCAACAAGCGATGAGCCCTTCAAAAGCACCATCGTGCTGTCAAAAGTATCACCACCAGGTGAATTCTACTGGGAAGCTAAGAAATTGTACCGCTACCTCTTGCAGCATTCTAAGGGAGGCCTAAACTTTTCCCGAAGTCGACTGTATCATAACTTGGCGATGGTGCAGTTCAAACTGGCAACGCACCTTCCGCGTGGATGTGATACTGAAAAGCAATTGCTAGAGAATTGTTTGGTGAACCTCGATGTGTGTGAGCAATTGCGAGATCATGTAGTGGAACTCGGTGTTCTTAGAGAAAAACGCAGCTACATTGGAGCGGTGTTAGCAGCTCGACGTAAATTCTTTTTGACAGAGAACCAGGCAGCAGATGGAGTGAATCGAGATGAACAGCAAGAACAAGAGGAAATTATCGCGCCATTCTACCGCTTTGTCCTCGCAGCAGCGTTCGGAGAGTTTGATTCCGACAAGAAAGGAATCATTTTGAATCCTGAACTTACTCTTCTCAGCAAGGCATGTGGGCATAGCGCTGTCTCCGCCGAGTCGCTGCAATGGCTTCTTGAAAACTTTGATCACGTTGATTTTGGTTTAACGGAGCTTGGCGTGCTTCAATATTTCTGCTGGCTCGCTGAAGCAGGTACATTCCAGCACTTTGTGTTATTTGGTAACTCTGATCTAAACTGCATTTGATGTGCACAGACCCCGTGGCATTTTGCAAAATCATCGATCTTCTGACTGCGAAACATACGGGAGCTCACAACGTCTCCATTTTCTCAGGAGATTGCATGTATCCACGAAAACATTCCAGTGCCAAGTCAACGTCAGCAAACGTACGTACAAAATTACCATTATTCTACTCGTTTTGCTACGCTAACCTGAACATTTGACTTTGTACCGATACGTAGCGAAAATCAACACTAACATCAACAAGTGAGAGAGAGCGACTACGAGCAAAACGCACAGGAGCTGCAGACTGCATCGTGGTGCTAGGAGGAAAAATGACCAAAGCTGCAGGCGTCGACGTCAGCCATACCAGTTCACCGTCCGAAATTCGACTTGAGCCCGAAGTGATCGACATGTTACCGTCCCGTGCAAGTCTTCCGGAGGAGTTGTCTAAATTCTGCTTCCCTGACGACATTTACTTGACTACGGAGCCATTTTCACCAAGAACGTTTGATATCGTATTGACAGGTGCGTGCAAGAAACTATTGTACTTCTCTTTGAACATTTCTAACGTTTTGAATATGCTTGAATCATTGCAGACATCAAGGGCGTACGCACGTATGGATCCTGTCTTCACTTTTGCGAAGAAAAGCACCCGATGGATGTGCTTTCTCTCATATCTGCGACTGAAAAGGGCAGAACGGTGAATTTACCCTCATGGGTGAGCTTGAAGGACATTCAGCAAGGACAAACCAAGTGGAAGTGCTATGCTCCAAAGTGCTTGTGTGTGTTGTCAAGCTCGCCATTATTTCAGACATCCCGCAGCTTCCTCGTGTATCTGTACAGAGTTTCGCTCACTAGCTCTACAAATTTTCCGTTGGAGTCGATTATTTTCAACTTTCTCGAGCGAATGCCTTTGCCAACCGCGAACTCGACCCATACAGTGTTCAAACTTGGAGATACGACCTGCTTACTATCTGGATTCCCAGCAAATTTGCCACTTTTCTCACCAACCGAAGTGGACTTCACGATTCTGTTCCAGTGTCTCAATCCTGACAACATCTTGAAGATCTACGGCTACTTGCTGACTGAAAAGAAGGTTGTTCTGAGCTCCGCTAATCGTCCGATTTTGACGCATGTGGCCGAAACTTTGAGAGCATTATTACATCCTTTCGAGTGTCAACAAGTCTACATTCCGGTACTTCCGTTGGTAAGTTCTGTTTGTGAAAATAAAAATTATGAAGTACTAACCTACTGCTTTTTCATTGTTGCAGTCGTTGGTCGAGTTTATCTGCGCTCCAGTTCCGTTTTTCATGGGGATACGGTCCGATCAACGTCTCGAACGGCTAATGGCTGAAGGTGTTATCTTGGTTGATCTGGATAACAATGATATTCGACTACCACCAAGCGAGGAGCTACCAGTTTTAACGGACGTCAAGTCGAGGAAACTTCTCCACACGCTACGCAAGTTATCCATTTGGCCGGCAAGTCAGCGGACACGGCTCAACTTTGGGCGTGTGCCCAACGAACGCCCAATTTTCTCTGCTTCCGAGCCTTTGCAACCTTCAGAACATGAAGTGGGGCAGATTATTAGCCGTCACGATGATCTGACTGAGAAGTGGAGCGAGATTCAAACACTGTTTTCTTCTTTCGCAACAAGGTGAGTTTACAGAAGTGAGAATTATGAATTTATCGTGACTGATTGGCTTTGCTCTTTTTCTCTGTAGACTTTTGAAAGAGATCCGCAAACATTGCACGAAAGGAACGAACACTGAGAACGTGGTCTTTGACGAACGTGGGTTTCTCGCCATACACCCGAGTCTTCGCGACTTTTGCACGCATTTGTTCCAGACCCAACTTTTTCAACGCTCACTCGAGACTATGGGGGCATTTTGGTGAGTACAACAACACATCAAACGAATATTGGATGCGTAAAATCTAACATGGTTCACAGTGATGCTCCCAGCACGACAGAGCCTGAACAGTATTGGAAAACTGTCCGAGCGAAAGGAATGCTGCGCAAGAATTCTGAAATTGCTGAAGATGCAGCCAAGTCTCAGCGCCGACGCGTTATCCAAGCACCGTTGCCACCTCGGAAAAACTCGAGCTTGGTCTCTGCGAAGGTGGTGGGGGAAGGATTTCCAGCGTTTAATGGACAGCTCTACGACGATCTTCTGAGGGAGCTGAGTGACGTTGGGGAACTCGAGTCTTCTTCGTGCGACGTCACAGCTCAACAGGTTCGGCCGTTGCCTTCATTATCCTCGCTGCGTTTATCATCCGAAGCTTCGACTACGTCGATTCTCACGTCGCCATCATTCCACGATGGAGATATCGACGCCTCTCAATTGGTGAATGCAGCGAGAAGACGCCTCGAAGGCCGACGTAGCAGCGAGATAGGAGAGTAGGCCGACAAATAAAAAGTCGCAAACTAAAATGGCCCTGACACGGTCACCGTCGTAGCTTTTCATCCTTTTCAACGTGAAAAGTGTCATGAACGATTGCAACACCAGCTAATTGACACAATAAAGCACGAAACGGCAGAAATCAAGTTAAAATGAACCTTGCAATTTCAACCTTGACGACTGCATTCGTCAAGCAGAATCCACAGTTACAATTCACCAAGAAGCACTGTCAAAGCACCATCACCTGATCGAAGAGTTCTCTAACTCATAAACCTTCCGAATCTTTACTTGGTCTTCTTGTTCTTCTCGAACGCTTCCTTCTCGTACTTTTCGATCTTGCCCTTAAAAAGCGTCGGCAGCAGCGCCACAAACTGAAGCAAGAAAAGCACGACAAAGTTGACTGCATTGCTGGTTCCCGAAGCTCCGGCAGCATTGTTGAGCGTCGCTCCCGTCGAAATGTGCAGGAAATTGGCCGGAATTAACCCAATCAGCGTAGCCAGGAAGAAATACTTGAACGGAACTCCCACGAGTGGACACGCGATATTGACGAACCAATTTGGCAGCAACGGGGTGATCCGTAGGAACAGCAAGTAATAAAACAGGTTTCCTTGGTTTTGGGCAATCTACACGTACAAATAAGAAAAAGGGCACAATCACCACTTGTGAGTCACCCATTTTTGGCATTTCTATCCAATAGAAATGAAACAAAAAACCCACTTTCTCCTTGAAGCGGCCAATCATGCCCGCCAAAAGCCGACTGAAGACCCCGCGACCCAAAAAATAGGACAGCATAAAGCACAACGAGGCGCCTGTGGTGGCACAAAAAGCCACCAACATTTGGGCTTGTAGAAATGGGTACATTGCCCCCGACAGGATGCTGAGCACAATGGGTCCTGGGATCGCGAACGTCTGCAGCGAGATGTATACGATACAAAAGCTGCTAAGTACGAAACCCGCGTGGTGTTCACGGTACTGGCTGGCGCATTGCCAGAGGCCCTGGACAGTGCCCATTTTGTCATTGCGCCCATTTAGCCAAGTGGGTAGCACGCCTTGGATTACGTAAGTGACGGAAATGGGTGCGCACTCGGGGCTTTTTGGGCATTTTCGACATGGATTGGGGTTAGTTTTAGCCCAGATTAGGTGAACAAAAGGGAATTGATGACGTACAACTCGGCTTCGGGTGCGGACTGGAAGAACAGGTAGACGCCCGTGACGGCGCCGAGCACCAGAAGCGCCAACAGCGCCACGTGAGACTGCGACTCCATCTTGGAAATGGGGAGGGCGGCGATTGGAAAGGGGCACTAAAACGGGGGAGATACTTTGATAGGATTTGCTGGAAAGTGTTTTAACTACTTTACTTTTTACTATTGAGTTTTTGAGAGCGAACATTTTTTTTCTACTTCAACACAAGTTCGCTGCTAGTATTATCATGTTACGACGTGATAATACGCCATTTATTAGTACTTTTTTTTTACCATTGCAATGAATGCTTAGCGAGTTCAGCACGCACAATTCAGGATTTACCAGTTTTCTCGGCTCTTGTTGACGTGAGCAGCCACCATTTCCAGTAGAAGGCGAATTTCGTCATCGCTCAGCTCAATGTCATCGTCGAGTGCAGCTTCAATTTTTTGCACACATGAAACTCCATCTTGAGGGCTTGGGACTCGTTCAAACGAGCCAGCTCCAGTTCCAACTGCCGTCTCTGATCAAGTCGCCGCTGACTGTAGTTGGCCTTGGTTTGGTGGACCTCGCAGAATTGGTGCAGCTCATCATTGCGCTTCACCGCCCGTGGATTCAAGCGCTTCTTGCTGGCGTACAGGCAAATGGGGCCTTCGTTTGTGTTAGCTGCGAAGTTGTTGTTCTCCATGGCGACGTGTTTGGTTGGTTGTTGTTAAATGTTTATCGAGAAGATGACAATGGAAAGTGATACGTCGTTGAGTTCAACACTTGGGAGATCCGAGGTGCTGACGCATAGACAGCGAGGTGGTTAAACTTGATGCCCACATCCGACCACAGTTTGAAGACATTTGAGCACGGAAACTCACTTTACGTTTTTGCGACGACGCGCTGTCTTTGGACATCGGTTTGGATTCCAACTATCTAAGCAAACGAATAGCAGAAATTAGGGGGCAAGGATACGCTTTCGCTTCAATAACTCCAAGCGGAAAGACCATATTCGTGCCTCTGTGATACCAGACTGAAACTTATCCACATGAATAAATCCTGTTGCGGTTGAATCGCGACTTCGTACGCTCGGTAGTCGAACGTGCGAACGTCGCGAAATCGCCTGCATGGTCATGATTGTGACTTACTTCAAAGAGCATGAGAATAGTGCTGTCGAACACCGAGGCATTTGTTGAAAATTAACTGACGAAGACATTAAGACCACCTTGCATTTACGAAGAAGTGTGAGATGATGTTGTTTCTGGCCTTTGCAAGCACAACAGACAGTACGAGCTGGACGTTATCAATCATACCAAGTGATCGTGTGTGGCCGAGTCTTTCGATCGTTTCCTTCGCGTGCAAACAAGTTTTCGAGGGCCTCTAATATGTTTCTGTGACTCGGAACTCGGTTTCTCAATTTGCGATGCAAGAGGCAAGAACGCAAGTGC
>KV742682.1:5676-18180 GCA_000468175.2 Phytophthora cryptogea
TGAGGTTCGGAAATAAGCGAAGGCAACTTCAAGGAGAGAGGACGCAGTGACGCCCACAAGCGGATTCTTCTGGCGGTTGGAGAATGGCTCCAAGCGAATCCGTACTCTGCCACGTGTATAGAGCAACCAGTTCTGCGTCGCTAGAAGAAGAAGAAGAAGAAGCTGAAAGTCTCAGCTAATGGCTCTCACAATCGGAGACTCGAGTCGTGTAGCCACTTCTACCTGGTCTCCATAGCTTTCAATGGCCTCACGCCGTCCTGTAAATATGCTACCCCGATGCATCCTTCCACAACACTACTGCCATCCTTTGATTCTCGTACATTATGCTGCAATGTTGCTGTTCGTAACGCGATCGAGATGATTTTCATTGTACTAAAAGCTCGACTAGCGCTTTGAAAGCAAGTCGCTCGCCCTTATCCATGACACCGCAGCTTTCTGCTGCATCGGGTCATCATCACTGTCGGTTCAACACGTCGTCGCTCGTGCTGGTCGGATGCAAATCGTTGCCTTCATGCCGACGGGTCTGGCCGGCTCGGTTGCCACGTGGATGTTGCCCTCCACTAAGTACGAACTCCATTCTGGCAGGTGCACACGTGGCCGGCGACTCTGGCTGCACGCCAACCCATGAACACTAGCAGCGCATATGCGACTTGGCACTGACGTTATGCAGCGTGCACCACACGCTCGTTCGTGCCGCCTTCGCCAAGAAGGGGGTTACCCCTCGTGGCTGGCAGGCAACGTGTCGTCGCTCCACGAACATATCTTCGTACTTAGTTGGGTCGTCGACGCGTGGCAGTCGGTCACTTGCTTTTTGTATGTCGAATACAAAGCGCAAGTGTCTCTCTGGCGGGTTTCTAGAACCCGTTTTCTAGAAAACCCGCGCCCGGCCACGTCAGCATTTGGGTTTCACTTGCTGTTTGTATGCGGGCTTGTATTCGAGGCAGGTCAGTCGATCTTTGACTTCCACGCGTTGCACCCCGCAGTCTCCGTGTCATTATCGTTTTCGCGGCATAAGCAACGAGAAGCTAAGCAGAGAGAGAGAGAAGGATGAACCTCTCGAAGATCCTCGTCATGGCGGCGGCGGCCTTCGCCGGCGCTGTGGTGGCCGACGAGACCAAGGGCCCGCGCGGCCCCGTGATCGGCATCGACCTGGGCACGACGTACTCGTGCGTGGGCATCTACAAGGACCAGAAGGTGGAGATCATTGCCAACGACCAAGGTAACCGTATCACGCCCTCGTACGTGGCTTGGGACTCGAACGACGAGCGCCTGATCGGTGACGGCGCCAAGAACCAGGCCACGATCAACCCGGAGAAGACGCTCTTCGATGTCAAGCGCCTCATCGGCCGCAAGTACAACGACAAGTCGGTGCAGGCCGACAAGAAGCTGCTGCCGTACGACCTCGTGAACAAGGACGGCAAGCCCTTCATTGAGGTGGAGGTCAAGGGCGAGAAGCGCCAGTTCGCCCCCGAGGAGGTCTCGGCCATGGTGCTCACCAAGATGAAGCAGATCTCGGAGGGCTACATCGGCCGCGAGGTGTTTGACGCCGTCGTGACGGTGCCCGCCTACTTCAACGACGCCCAGCGTCAGGCCACCAAGGACGCCGGTACCATTGCCGGCCTCACGGTGCAGCGTATCATCAACGAGCCCACGGCCGCGGCCATTGCCTACGGCATTGACAAGAAGGCGCAGGGCGAGAAGAACGTGCTGGTCTTCGACCTGGGTGGCGGCACCTTCGATGTGACGCTGCTGGCCATTGACGGCGGCGTGTTCGAGGTGCTGGCCACCAACGGTGACACGCACTTGGGCGGAGAGGACTTCGACCAGCGTATCATGCAGTACTTCATCAAGAAGTGGAAGAAGGACAAGAACCTCGACGTGGCCTCGGACAAGCGTGCCCTGCAGAAGCTGCGTCGTGAGGCGGAGCGTGTGAAGCGCGCCCTGTCGGCCCAGGCTCAGGCTCGTCTTGAGATTGAGTCGCTGCTGGAAGGCGAGGACTTCACGGAGTCCCTCAGCCGTGCTCGTTTCGAGAAGCTTAACGAGGACCTCTTCAAGAAGACGCTCGGTCCCGTCGAGAAGGTCATGAAGGACGCTGACCTCAAGAAGTCGGAGGTGGACGAGATTGTGCTGGTGGGCGGATCCACCCGAATCCCCAAGGTGCAGCAACTGATCAAGGACTACTTCAACGGCAAGGAGCCCTCGCGTGGTGTGAACCCCGATGAGGCCGTCGCCTACGGTGCTGCCGTGCAGGGCGGTATTCTCGGCGGTGAGCAGGACGACCTGACCAAGGACGTGCTTCTGATCGATGTGGTCCCTCTGTCCCAGGGTATTGAGACCGTGGGTGGCGTCATGACCAAGCTGATCAACCGTAACACTGTGATCCCGACCAAGAAGTCGCAGACCTTCTCGACGTACCAGGACAACCAGCCCGCTGTGCTGATCCAAGTGTTCGAGGGTGAGCGTGCCATGACCAAGGACAACCGTCTTCTGGGCAAATTCGAGTTGACTGGCCTGCCGCCTGCCCCGCGTGGCGTGCCGCAGATTGAGGTGACGTTCGAAATCGACGCCAACGGTATCCTGCAAGTGTCCGCTGAGGACAAGGGCACAGGCAAGGCCGAGACGATCACGATCACTGCCGAGAAGGGTCGTCTTTCGCAGGAGGAGATCGACCGCATGGTCCAGGAGGCCGCGGAGTTCGCCGACGAGGACAAGAAGGTCAAGGACCGCATCGACGGCCGCAACGCCCTGGAGGGCTACCTGTACAGCCTCAAGAACAACGTCGAGGAGAAGCTCGAGGACAAGATCGACGAGGACGACAAGGACACGGTCCTGACGGCTGTGCAGGACGCCATGGACTGGCTCGAGGACAACCAGGAGGCCGACAAGGACGACTTCGAGGCGAAGCAGAAGGAGGTCGAGAAGCTCGTCAACCCCATCATGTCCAAGGTCTACCAGGGCGGCGCTACCCCGGACGACGAGGAGGACTACGACGACGACGACGACGAGCACGACGAGCTGTAGGCGAACACGCCCGAATCGCAGGTTGCATGATTTGGAAGTCTGTTGTCTCCGTTATTTTTTTAAAGTAAGGTGATTTTCCTTAAGCTTTTTCTCGATGGGTGTCTTGTGTTCACTTCAGTTTGCCTTGGTTCGCATTTCGATACGTTTAGGTTGTGAGGAATGCCAGTCATCCGTTGTGCAGACCGGCTTACACAGAACACCTGGCTGAAGAGTGTAGACGACAACAACTTCAACGTGATGACTGGAGGCTCCGCTACGGGTGGCCACCACAACGATGTCGCGACCACTTTCCAAGCAGCGAAATGGTTTGAGATGTACGGGTCTTGCGTGTGCGATCACTAGGCATTTCGCCAGACTGTAAAGGCTTCAGCCCTGCCAGACACCGAAAATGATCTCGACGAGCGACCTTGGTGGACTGGAGGTCGTGCCACAGTCGTAACGATTGGGGCAGCAGGTTTAACTTTGAATCGCCGCTGCACTTTGACCTGGAACAACAGAAGCTTGGATTGTCAATGGAAACCTACCGCCATCAACGCTTCCACACAGACAGGTCGAGAATCCCGTTATGGAGCTTTCCAGCGCGTGAAAATCCTGCCAGGAGCACCATTCGTGATGACTGGTGAACGGTTTTCATGACAACCAAGCAGCTCTCAAAAATCGATTCAACTTCAAGAATCGTTACCTGTTGTCAAACAAGTGAAAAGCAAGAGTGTGACTTGCGTCTCGTTGCTCTGTGTCCGAGGAGGGCACCAAGAGCCAGCGGCAGCGCCAGGCATTCGGTGCCGTCGACACTCACAATGTGAAGTGCGGCTCCGGTCGGTGCCATCAAGGCGAAGGCAGGATCCATCCGTCTTCAGTCCTCAATTTGCCCAGCCCCCGACACCCCCACCACTTGAAAATGACGGAGAGCTACTACATGGGCAGCAGTTGCCGCGGCAGCATCCGAAGCTGCGACTTCCAGAGCAGCAACAACAGCGCAGCGTCCCCCGTATCGGCACGCAACGCGCTGCTGTCGACGTCTTCCATCAACGCTCTCGTAACCGACCGCGATCTGTTCACGATGGCAGCGAGCGTCGTCCCCAAGCTCCGCGCCGTCGTGGACAACCGCAAGGACAGCACTCGTCGAAGCAGCTTGTGGCAATCGACACCGTCCGACAGACTGCAGCCGCCCTGCTGGGTCATCAAGAAGAAGCAGCACGACGCAGAGATCAGCGAGTTCGACCGAGCCAAGATCCGATTGTCAAAGCCCATCGACGGGCCCAACTGGTTTCGCGGCACGATGCGAGCCACCGACACTCGCCACTCCATGATCGAGCCTCACAGTTCACTCTACACTCGCGACGCCTTCATGGAGCACACACGCTCCGAGGTGCGGGCAAGAGAGCTGGTACAATGGCCAGTGAACGATGTCAACGTCACCTACGCAGTGTCGGCACAAGTCACACTAAGTTGTCGCTTGGATGAGGCGATGACCATGCTCTTCAGCCGTGAGTCGCTGCAATTTGATGCCAGCATGGGGGCACTCTTCGGTGCGAGGAAGTACAGAAGCGGTGACCTGCTGGTCTCGCGTGAATTTCGCAAAAGTCTGCGAGCTTTGGACTTCGGGGACGACAACGCTTCATGCTGGGAGGACGAGGACCTGAATGACTTCTCTCAATCGGGCTGGATCGCACTGCAATCCATCGTGCTTCGCTCTCGACGGTCTCTAAACCCAATGGCAGCAGCCAAGCACACGAGTCGTCGACAGCGCCTTTGCTTTGCTGCGTACTCGCAGCACTGTCCTGCGACCAACGAGGCCTTCTACACCATGAAGACTCTGCCCAAGCCCATGCACGATAAGTTCACCCGCCGCAGAGACGAACACACCACGGAGCAAGCACTTCGAGGCGACCTAGACCACATCGCTGCTGGCTATCACCTCACAGGTTCATACAGCGACTTGAGCGGACATCAGACACGCATCGTCATGACAGCGTACGTCTCCAATCCGCCAGCACCGACGACATCGAACGCTCCCCGCACACGTACAAGGTTCTGGGGCAAAGAGCCCAGTGCTTCTGCTGTCTTTGCTTCTTCCGGACGACGCTACGCACCGCCAACCGCCAACTCGGAGGCCAAGTACGTCGTGAATTTGTTGGCAGCTGCGACGACATCGTTTGAGCAGCTCGTTCGCCGTCGTCGCTTGGGGTCCCAGCCATTCTTACACATGCCAATGAGCCACGACACCACGCAAAGCAGCAGGTGCTCCGTGTGCCTCAAAAACTTTGGACTGCTGCGTCCTCAGCGGTTCTGCCAGCTTTGTGCGCAGCGTGTCTGTCGTGAGTGCTCCCGGAAGTTTGATGTGGAGCCTGTGGCGCGCCGAGTACGTCGCAACAGAATTTGCTTCGCTTGCGTCGCCAACGTGGATGCCAGTGTTTTCCAACAAGATAACCCTCTCCTGAACACGTCGCTCAACGGGATGTCAACTGCAGCAACGGCAAGGATCGGATCTAGTGAAAACGAGCGGCGCGGAGAGGATACCGAGGATGCAGCAGGCGCGAAGATAACGACTGCCTTCTACGATATCTTGTTGAGACCCAGCGATAATGCTCACAGTTCTCAACCTGCCGGTGCAGAAGAAGAAGGATCGAGAGCCCAAAATGCATTCGAGGCTCAGATGCATCGGCTGGATCGTAGTAGCAGTGCTGCGACCGCTTCTGCGTCGTTTTCCTCGACGCCTGGGCGACAACTGGCCGATGCATTGTTTTCAGGCAACCCACTACTCCGAGCGCGAGCACTTGAGATCGTGCGTCAAGTGGTGAAGCAAGTGACAACCGATTCGTCGGCACCAACAAGCTCCACATCCTCGTCGTCATCGATTTCAACCTTCAAGTCGTCGACACCTGTGTTTCAGCCCCAATACCCCGACCGGAGCATGATGGACAGGTATTTCGAGGCAAGACTTCAGCTCTCGAGCATCTCTCTCAGCTGTGATCCAGCAACCGTAAACAACACGTGTAATATCCCACGAATGTGTTCGAGCTCGCTTTACAACCACGAAGACGCAACGCAACGCCGCCGACGCAGCACCAGTGGCCAATGCTCGGCGTCCTCAACGAGGTCCGACCTCAACACTCGACTCCCCAATATACCGCGTCCATGGGCCACCACCACCATGGAGACTGAGCTGGATCTAGATGACGACGTCGACTCTGGAGCTTTGGACTCGATCTGCGAAGTCGCTGCAATGCGCATGCGCTGCTCCGTCGCGTACATCACGGCCATCAACGGAGCGCACAGCACACAAACGCAGCGCGTCGTCGGGTCTTTCGAGGCTTCTCATCCGTCGACACAGGCGAAACTATGTCCGTTCTCACTGGTGGCCAACGGGAAGCCATTCGTGATCAAGGACCGCATGCGAGACCCGCATCTAGGACCTCTAGGACTCGTGGGCGTGCGGTTCTTCGCGGGGTTCCCCATCAAATCTCCAAGCGGGTCTGTGGTCGCTTGTCTGTGCACTGCGGACTCGAACTCTCGCGAGAAAATCTCGTTGGACGACCTCAAGGCCATGCACGCACTGTCCAAACTCGCGTCCGACTTGTTCGAGGAGGAGGTGAATCCGTACACACCTCGCAGCCTCAAGCTC
The DNA here is from genome assembly GCA_000468175.2 of Phytophthora cryptogea. Taxonomy (NCBI): domain Eukaryota; phylum Oomycota; class Peronosporomycetes; order Peronosporales; family Peronosporaceae; genus Phytophthora; species Phytophthora cryptogea. The sequence goes on from KV742682.1 coordinate 12,323, forward strand.
TGATGACTCACCGATGACGTATCGACGATGAGCTACTTCAACCTTTGCTGGGTACTTAAGCGCTACTTCTCACTTCAAGCACTTCAGCGTATCAATCCAGTTCTCACTCACCATGCGGATGCGCCTGATCGCGCGGCTCACACGCGCCCCCGTGCGCTCCAAAGTGGCGCCAACGGCCGTCGTGGAGCAGATCAAGGGTAAAGACGCTGCGTACGGCAATGGGACGGCGTGGGTGGGCTTCGTGACGACGGCCGCAGCGCTGGGAGTGGCCGTCCTGATGTCGAGAGAGACGCCCAACAGCGACGTTGAGTGCGGATCCAGCGGAGACTCGTGGTGGAAGAGCCCCACGATGGAGCAGCGAGGCCACTACGCGCTGCTGAAGGAGCTGGGACGAGGAGGTCCGTCTTGACGTAGAGATGGATGAAAACGGAGCTGTAGGAGGCTGAGGATATTCTTTTTATTATGGGATGATTGTCCATGGAGAAGGCTTTTCAATCGTTCGTCTTGCAGTTGACGTCAAGACGGAGCAGGTGAGGGGCTGACAGTTTGTTTGGGATGTGGAGAGGCCCCCTGACGCTCGTGTTTTGGCATTTGTAGAAGCTTGCAGCGAAGATTTTTGACCCGAAGAACTCTTCGATGGAGACGATTCAAGCAGAGGTGTGGAGAGGGTGTTGATATATATTTTTGTTTGCAAACATAAGCTGACGAGAGATATGGTGCTGAAGATTGACACTCTGCGGCACCTCGGAACACACAAAAACATTGTGTCGCTCCACGATGTGCTTTATCTCGAAGACGAGACTATTATGCTGACAGATTTGGTCGAAGGAGGCGAGCTTTTTGACTATATTGTCGATATGGTGAGTGGTTGGGCCAACCTTGGAGTTACTCCGCTCAGAGCTGACCTGTGTCTTTGTGTTACAGGGATCTGTATCGGAAAAAGATGCTGCCCACCTTCTCAGTGACGTTTGCCGGGCACTTAACTACGTGCATTCTCGTGGTGTTTGGTACGTGTTTGCTACGCGGCAGATTCACTTGTCTGGCAAGCTGATCGTTGGTCCTCTCTAGCCACCGAGACCTCAAGCCCGAAAATGTATTGCTCTCGGATCGATCTAATACCGCAAACGTCAAAGTGGCGGTAAGAAATTTCTAATGTGCTTGCCATACCAACACCCTTAGCACTGAGCTCGTGTTCATTGGATATTGCAGGACTTTGGCCTGAGTCGGCGCATGCGTGAGGGAGAGCAAGTCGTGGAAAAGTTCCCAAATGGCACAATGTAAGTAGGATCAAATTGAATATGCTACATGCAGCATTCGGTCTCATACTATCTGGCACGTCCGCAGTGCGTACTGGGCCCCCGAAATCATCACGCGCCAACCTCAGGATTTCAGCGTCGACATGTGGGCATTCGGAGTGCTGGTGAGGGAATCTAACGATCGCTTTTGTTGAGCTCGTTCGATGATTTATAAAGATACTCTACTCTCTGTGGACGTGTTCAGGCTTATATTACGCTTACCGGTGTACACCCGTTTGATCCCAGAGGTGACCGGTCGGACGCTGAAATTGTGAAGGAAATCGCACAAGGAAATTATGATGGTAAGGTTGGATAGCTCTGCTACGACGAATGCGAGAAGCTTACGTTGTGTTTTACCTCATTGCAGTGGAAAACAAATGGTACACAGATCTCTCTGCAGAAGCAAAAGATTTTCTGACGCGGTTATTGCAATCGGATCCGTCCAAGCGACTAACAGCTAGACAAGCAATGCAGCACACCTGGCTCAGTGGCAACACCACATCGACGGAGCCTCTTGACAGTGGTTATACCCAGCGGTTACTCTCTTACCAGCGTCTTCAGCAGCTTCGTGCCAACATCCTGGCGGTCATTATGGGTGTGCAGCACGTAAAATTTGGCAAAATTGGTGATAAGCAACTGGCGTCACATCGGACGTCGACCATCAACATGGACATGTTCAGGGAAACATTCGCACTGTTTGACAAGGACGAATCGGGGTGCATTGATCGAGAAGAACTGAAAGGCATGATGTTGGCCCTTGGGCAGCAGCTTTCTAGGTGCGTTGGGAACTGTTTGCTGCTTACTCCATTCCTGCCAGGCCTTCCTAACGAACTTTTGGTCTTGTATCGGTGTGAAATCAGCTCTGAGATTGACAATATCATGCGTCAAGCAGATACAGACGGAGACGGAAAAATATCGTTCACCGAGTTCGTGAGTATGATGAACCAGCGGCTATTCCGTCGGTACGTGCGTCTTTTCTATTCAACCACTGAAAATGAGTTTCTATCTAATGTTTACAAAATCAAATGTATCCGTAGCGGGGATCTGACAGGTGGAGATCTCAAAGCAGCCTTCGATGTGCGTTTGCCAATCTCGTTGTTATCACTTGAAGATCTCATACTAACACACAGTAACTTGCTGCCTGCCCACAGACTTTCGACGTCAACCGCGACGGATTCATCTCCAGCGGCGAGCTTGAGCATATCCTCCACCTGCTCGGCAACAAGAAAGTCAGCAGCGACGAAGCCTGCAAGATCATCGAAGCAGCGGACAAGAACGAAGACGGGAAAATCGACTACAACGAGTTCTGCGCCCTCATGCAGCAACAAAATTCGAGCTGAGACTTGCACCGAGAGTGTTTGGATGTAGTGGAGGACGCTGAAGGCACCTGAAATGGAGCTAATGAAAAGTGAAGGAATTATTGTGCCTGTAACGGAGAGATAACACCTTTATGGCTTGAGTACATTTTCAAATGGTTTTCGAACCAAATTGAAGTTACTCTTTACGCTGCGATTGGCGGGATGAGGATTCCTGTGACGTGGCGACGTAAACTGAAGAGCAGCATTTTACTGAGCTCACTCAAGTGCAGCGGCATTAGTCTCTGCAATTCGCTTCTGCTTGGATCCACAAGTTTCTGCTTCCGTTATTGCTGTTTTCCATGTTGGTCCTCGAAAGAACGACCGATCGTGAGTCGCGACTCAAAATGTCGCCGAGCACGGACGTCTAGTCGGGCACTCGGACGCCCATGCGGTGCCGTTCGACTTGACGTGGACGCTCTTCGCCATGCGATACCGCCCATATGCTGAGCTTGGCGCTCTGCAAAACAATGGCCCAACGACGGTTGTACGTCCAATGATAAGTCGTCAAATCCGATATTATAAGAGATGCAAATACAAGCATAAACCAGAGTCATATTATGTATGTTTTCACTTGCCACTGTGCACCCATTTTCTCTGATATACTCATATAAAGAGTATCAGGTTTCGCAGACTTGTGGTCTACCTTTTCAGCAAACGGACGATCGCCTGGATGTTCCCCCCACAATACGTTACACGAGGCAGGAGGCGGAAGAGATGGAGGCCGAAGCGGAGAGCGCGTCGCCTGTGAAGCCCCTCGCAGCCCCAGGCACTCCCACAGGCGTCGATGTGAGCCCGTCCACCCCCACAGAACAGAGCGAGCGAGACGTGGCCGAGGTGGAGACGGAGAAAAGTCCCATAGCAGAGAGAGCGCTGCACAAAGCGCACGAGGACGGCGCCGAGTCGGACAGGGCGCGTACAGACAGCGACGACGAGGAGGAGGAGCCTGTGAAGCAGAATGTGGACCCTGTAGAGTCGCAGGAGCAGCTTATGACGCCGGTTGAGTTGGTGGCGACCGTTGTGGAGCAGCCCAAAACGCCTGTAGAGGCGGTGGAACAGCCCATGACACCAGTAGAGCTGCCAACGACACTGGTGGAACAGCCTACGACGCTTGTAGAGAAGGATGCGGCACCTACGGAGCAGCCTACGACGCCGGTTGAACAGCTTACAACGCCAGTGGAGCAGTCGACGACGCCCGTTGATCAGCCTACGACTCCTATTGAGCAGCCAACGACACCAGTGGAGCAGCCTACAACGCCGGTGGAACATTCTACAACGCCAGTGGAGCAACCCACGACACCTTTGGAGCAGCCCACAACACCAGTGGAGCAGCCTACGACACCAGTTGAAGAGCAGGAGGAGCCTACGACGCCTGTGGGCGAGTATCCTGCAGAACAGTCTTTTCAGGAGGAGACTGAAGTGGCAGCAGAAGAGGATCAGGTTGCAGCGGTGGCTCAGAGTTCTCACTTAGAAGGACAATCATCATTCCTCGCAACTGGGCCCGAAGAGGAGGATAAATTGCAGGTGCAGAACAACGAAGTTGAAGTTCAGACGCACGAAGTTGAGTTGGTGATTCCTTCGCCGAAGCGCCCGGCGCCGTTGAACCTGGTACAACATGATATCGACGACGAGGCGAGTGATAGTGACGAAGACGAGGCTGGAGCTGCAGGTGAAGATGATGAGGAGGGTGCCGACCTCGGCACGCCGTTGGGCTATGGCGGTGCTGCAGACTTTGGTGAGGGACAGGATGAGTTTGCATTGCATCGCTTTCTCGGCCCAAGCGTAGCTGCCGACCCTTCGTCAGCTCGTGCTCTGCATAGCATTCGACGTGTTGCTCTTCATGACAAGCCACCTCGCTTCGCAAGTGAAGCACCGGTGGTTGCAGCAAGCTCGGGTAGTATGACGAGCAGTGGCGAATCGTCAGGTCGGAATTCGTCAAGTGCTAGTCACTCACATGCAGCGGACGCGAAATCGGGACTGCGCTCGCAATCTGAAGCGGATTATATTGAGCACCCGCTGAATACGTACACTCTGACCTTCACGGAGCCAGTATTGGGCTTCAACACAAACGTCGTTGTGTCTCTGGAAAATGAGTTGCTGGTTGAGGTGTGGAGCGTGGAAAAGGACAGTCCCGCGCAGCGTGCAGGCGTTGTTGTGGGCGATTATCTTATCAGCGTTAATGGGCAAACTATCGAGCCACACATGACCAAGGAGCAGGTATTCGAGATTATTCAAACGTCTACTGTTCCTCGCACGCTGGTGTTCCAGCGTGACGTGCATGACAAGGACTCGCAGTCCAAGAGCCTACCTGACAAAAAGCACTCGCCTGCAAAGCCACTTATGGGTCGGTTGGGCGCGGCTATGACTCAAGGGGCATCTATCATCGGCTCGAAGTGGAAGCGCAAGAAAACGATTGTACATCCGAACTCATTCTGCGATGGCTGTGGGATGGATCCCATCGTCGGCGCGCTGTGGACATGCAGCGTCTGCTCAAACTACAATCTATGCAGCGAATGCTATGACTTGGGGACACACGGGCTGGAGAACACAGAGCAAATGCAGGCGCTCAGCGAAGCCATTGTGCAGTATAAGCTACAGAAGAAGTGCAAGCATTTTACGCCCGAGTTCCTTTTATCGCTTCGCCGCGATATCTGTAAGGGACGACCGGACAAGTTCGAGTACCTGGGCGAGTGGATTGCCAATATCGTCGTGGGCACGTCAGCGGCCAAGATCACAGTACGCGGCATTGAGATCCCTTCCCTCCCGCCTACTGCTCGCCAACGATTTGTGTCGTACCTCATGCCGCTAGTGTCAAATCGAACCGATATTGAGGTGAATATCGAGTGGCTGCCGGACGACGCGGACCATATCAACGCCGCAGGTCGTGCAAGCGTGGATCGAATGAGTGCTGGCGCGTATGGTAGCGGCGACGAGGATGGTGGGGAAGTCCCTGATAACTTAGAGAAGCTGCGCATCTGGATTTCCGACAAGAAAACGCGAACCACGTCGCCGTTTGCGTGAGACCCTCACTAAGGGATATTTGCATGTGGTGACGTGGAAGCAAGCAGATCAGAATGGCGAGTCAAGCACGTCGAGAAGGGGGCGACAAGGCACGAACGACATCCAAGTCACTTATATCACATCTTGCCGCGAACCTAATCTAGGGAGCGTAGCTCGCCCATTAGTTACTAGTAGAGAGTCTTTTGTA
>KV742683.1:0-29166 GCA_000468175.2 Phytophthora cryptogea
ACAAACGCGATCAGTCAGCGACAACCAACGCACCGTGTTATCGTATCAGTCACATGTACTAGTTCGGCATCTGGATGCGTGAAAAGAGCTGGGATGGTCTTTAGGATCGGATGTAGCATTTCATATATTGAAGCTATTATATTAGTACTACGTAGAATAATAATATCAGTACGTAGTTGATGCAAACGCCTAGCTACATGCATTTGCTTAGTGTGTATTTCTAAAGTGTATGGAGTCAATGTGGTTTTGTAGATGACCAGAGCACACCAACTACATGTAGTCGACGAGAGATACAAATATTATTGGATACGAGGCAGAGGACACAACGAATGACTTCGAAGTACGTTCGTGGTCACCTTTCCCCAGTCGGACCTTCGTAAAAGACGCAAACGTGCGAAGACCACGAGAAGGATCGCGTCAGAGTCGATTATAGGTATGCACTTCTGCCTACACAGCGTTGTTCTTCATAGTTTACGATTGAAAAGGCATTGGTTGTCTCGACAATGCTTAAGAGAGGCAAATTTTGATTGACAATCATCTTCCTGGTCATCTCTCATTCACTCTGCTGGACACGCAAGACAAACCGAACACACATTTGCATTTATTCGCTAGTTGTGTGCGTCACTTCGTACCAGGTTCTTCGGTAGGTACTTTAAAGACTCACTTACAACTTGGACGGCCCAACGCCAGTCTCCGCAGCGCCAATCATGCCGCCGTCGCTTATGATCACCTGTCCCGAAATCCAACCGGACGCTTTAGAAGCCAGGAAAATGGTCAAACCAGCCATGTCGGCAGCCTCGCCCATGCGTTCGATAGGAATCGCCTGACTGATCTCCGAAAAAGGTTTGCCAGTCACGTACGCGACGCCCTCCGTCAATCTGGACGGCACATATCCCGGAGCAATGGCGTTCACGAGGATGTGGCCGCCATTGGGGCGACGAGCAAGTTTCGCAGCCAAAACGCGAGTCAAGTGATGCACCGCCGCCTTGGACGAGTCGTACACCATCGTGTTGATTTTCTGCGGAGTCAAACCACCAATGGACCCGACGTTGATAATTCGTGCAGCATCCGAAGAAAGAGCAGCGACATCCAGTAATGGCAGCAAAAAGCGCGTGAGAAGGTAAGGCGACGTCACATTCAGTGCGAACGTATCGCTCCAAACTGCATCAAACACCAAACACAACAACAATTCGTCAAAACTTCTAGTAAGACCATGAAACTAACACATATTTGATACCCACCGGATGCTGGGGTGTTTTCCACGGGGGTGTCAGCTCCATCACCCGAGTTGTTGATCAGAACATCCACGCGCTGCTCCCTCTTGGCGATTTCATCGGAAAACTTTTTGCATTCGTCTTCACTCGTCAAATTCACTTGCAGCTACACACATCCAAACTAGTAGTTAGAAAAAGGTTTGATCTCACCAACCACAAGACTTTCAACTTACGGGAATGCAGACACCGGGACCTTTGGCGTTGAGTTCCTTGGCCGTCACCTCACACGCTTCGAGGTTGCGAGATGCAATGTACACTTTTGCTCCGTTCTGCACGAATCCGTCGGCGATCATCTTTCCAATTCCACGGCCGCCACCCGTGACGATCACCACTTTGTCCTTGACATTGAAAAGCTGCGAGAGGTTCAAAGAGCTCATGACGGTGCTAGGTACTGTATTGGCAACGAAGGGGTCAAACGTCTTGTGGTGACTTGGGGATTGTTTAGCTGAGACCGTGAGCAAATCGCCACGTACTTCTCTCTGCACCGTCTTGTGAACGTGGGGCTGATAATGCTTCAAACACTTTAAAGTGCATTAAGTCCTTACTGTTTTTCTTCTGCTGGTTCCTCTTCTTGTTGGGTTTCTTCCCTATCGTCTTCTACTTGTTGCAGTCCTCGGTCTTTGACCATCCACTGCCAAAGTCGCTCTTCGAACTCTTGTCGGTTCTCCTCTCGCTCACAAACAACTTTGTCCAAAACTTGTCTCTCGAACGAAAGTGCTCGTGTTTCCATGAGGAAAACTTGGTTCACTTGCTCTTCGTCCTGATGCAGATTCATCACATCTGAAACGCGTTTCTTAGGGACGTAGGCGTCCACACTCTCACTGAAAAGGTCGTCCGGTTCTCGAAGTGCCGCTCGTTGGGTCAAAGTTTTCTCGCCATAGCGACGCTGCGTGTACGTTTTCGACAATGCTTCGGCCGTTGGTTTCAACGATTTGGACTTGAGACCTCGAACCGAGAGGAACTTGTGCAGCACGGAGACTTTCGGAGCTTCTTTCACCTTCATAGCACTCGAGACTTCGGCCGGTTCCTGCATTTCAAGTTGTGAAGCGACGACTTTATTTTCTGCTTTATCTGCAACGCCTACAGCTTGGCAGTGGCGAACTCAGTCTCCATGGTGAACACTTGACCTCCGTCCGAGGCGATGACCATACCCGTGATCCATCCGGAAGCTTTGGACGACAAGAAAATGGCTAAACCTGCCATGTCGGACTCGTTTCCGTACCGTTGAATCGGGATACTTTGCTGCATCTCGTCGAACGATTTCCCAGTCACGTACGCGATGCCCATCGACATTTTGGACGGCACGAGGCCTGGGGCGATGGCGTTCACCAAGATGTGGCCGCCATTCGGACGTCGAGCCAATTTGGCAGCCAACCCACGCGTCAGGTGGTGAATGGCAGCTTTGGACGTGTGGTACGCGATGGTTTCAATCTGTTGCGGCATGAGACCAGCGACTGAGCCAATGTTGATCACTCGAGCAGCGTCCGACGTAGCGGCAGCAGCATCCAGCAGTGGCAAAAAGTAGCGCGTGAGGTGGAACGGAGACGTCACGTTCACTGCCAGCACCTTGTTCCAGGCCTTTTCAGGATGGTGCTCGACGTCGCCACCCCAGCCAACCCCCGAGTTGTTGATCAGAACGTCCACCTTGGACTCCTTCAGAGCGATGTCGTCTGCCAACTTCTTGCACGCAGCTTCCGTCACCAAGTTGGTTTGCAACTGCATCAACATCAGCAGAATCGTTAGTGATCGACACGTTCTCAACAAGGTTTTGCTAGAGTTTTACGTACTGCGAAACATTTGCCAGGTCCCTTTGCAGTGAGTTCGTCGGCTGTAGCTTGACATGCTTTCAAGTTGCGAGACGCGATGTACACTCGGGCTCCGTTCTGCACGAAGCCGTCGGCCATCATCTTGCCAATTCCTCGGCTGCCACCGGTGATCACCACCACTTTGTCCTTGACATCATAGAGCTCGGACAATTGCAACGCACTCATGACGTTCGAGTGGAATTCGCAAATGAGTCGGCAGCTTTCCATCGAGGAGGTGTCAAGTAAACAGTGCACAGCAGATTTGAACGTTGATGTTGTTGACGTTGAAGGCGCTTCCTGCGTCATCAGCCAAAGTCTCCGCTATTTTTTTTTCTACCCAAGAGTTTCGTCTGCGTATTGTTTCGACACCGCGGACGAGATTTGGAGTTCTGCGGTGCGTTGGAGCTCGTCAAATAATTCTTTGGGCGCAGTTGAGAGCTTTCGACGGACATCCGCCACTTCATTCGGATACATTTCCAACCACGCCAATGCTAAGCCACGATAGTCTCCAGTACCTGAAGTAGCTCTTTGACCACAGAAGAATTGGTTGTAGATGGTTTTTGCCTTGTCTTGGCGACGTTGAGCGATGGTGGCAGCGTCTAAAGGTATCAACGGAGAACTTCCAATCGCTCGATACCCTTCCACTGCACTCCAGAACTTCTTGTCCAGGTCAAGGGCTTTTTGCAATGGTTGACGAGTGGAACCCACTCGCAGTGACAGGTGAGTCAGACTTGTTGTAAGTGGCGGTGGCTGCGTTTTCTTGGTTACAGGACGCACTTGAGCACTTTGTTGAGTTTGTATCTCGGAGGTAACAGGTACAGGGTATGTTCGAGGATACAGGATCGTGTAAGCATCTTGTACACTTGATGAAAGTGGCGTAGCGACAAATTCCTGCCATAGTCGCTCCTTTTCAGTCTTTGACAGTGGTGCCATTCCTTCAAAACCAGTCAACTCCTTTGGTTCTTTAGTGGGTTTCGCCACGCTCGGAAGTGTCATCCGAGCTCCTTGCAGAGTAAAATCTCTACGAGATGATGGTAGAGGTTCTTTCAGTGCACGAGTTCGACTTTGACGCACTGGTACTCGAGAAGTTTGTGCTAATCCTTGATCTCGCTTGGTAGAGTCGACTTTATTGACGCCACTCGCGCTGTTTCCTAGCCCCAAACCATCCAACTGCATGGGAGACGACGTCTTCGTGTCCGTCTCGACGTTTGCTTCGACTTCAAATTTCACAAAAGGCTTCGGAGAAGGCACTTTGGGTGTTTTGGCACAAGGCAGCTCTTTTAAAGGCATGTCGATCAGAATCTCGGGTGGTTCGTCAATTTCGACTTCTCGTTTGACAGGCTTTGTGACGACCTTTACTGAGATCAAAGGTGTTGGTAGTAACGCGTCTGGTGAATTGCTGTCGACATCATCCGCCGCACTGATCTGCATGATATTGTGCATTTCTACCGGGGTTTGTTTCTTCTTCTCAATACTTTCCAATGTTCCGGTTGTGCTGCTCTTGCGGAGCTCTCGCTTTTGCTTTTCCGCCATAGCGATTGACTTCCCGTGAAGAGTGAACACCTCACTTGCTTTCTCAGACGACAGTTCCAGCCATTCATCGGCGCTTTCATCCAACACAAGCCGGGATACCTGAAGCTCTTCAAGGTTTTCGTCATGAGTCTTAACTTTTGTAGGCCGAAGGCTGCCAACTTGTGGCACAGTCGACACTTTCTCCCGGTTGCTGGAGAGGTGTCGGGCATCGACAGGTTTTGGCTGAGTGCTAGGAAACACTTGCAGCGGGAAAGCTTCAAGAACTGCTGCCTCCTCCCATTTGATAAATGCGTTAACAGAGTTGACAAGCGAGTCACTTTGCTGTGGATGAGCTATTCCATCTAGAACTCCCAGTGTTGGAGACTCTGAGGTACTAATCTGAACAACTGGTGATTGAATCGTAGTTTCTGGTAGCTCAACTGCCAACGTCGTAGTTGTTTCCTCTTTTCCCATCGATTGTCCACACTTTTCACTATTTCTTGTCGTCATCTCCACTGGTTCTTCATCGTTCAACTCAAATTCCTGATCCAAACCCTTAGGGTACGAAGGTGAGGCCGCATTACCACTCAGTTCACGACAACTTGTACGTCCTGTAGGCTCTGCAATCGCTGAACTTGGGCGGCTTCGCATACTAATCTGAATTGCTGGTATAGCCAACTCCTCTGACTCCTGTACGCTTCCAGAGTCATTCACATCTCCATCACGTGCATCTGAGGAAAACTCGGTCGTTTGCAGTGGTAATTTTGCTTCCGACTTCCCTGCTGTCACGGACAATTGCACGTTCGTCTTAGTAGCTGGTGGCAGACATGACAGTGAGGCAGTACGAGCAAGTAGACGGCGATTCCCCAAGATCGAGTTTCGACGTCTAGATTTCTCCTGTTCGTTGATAGGACTCGAGATTCCAAGGCGCGGGGGGCTAGCAGAGTTCTTTCTGTGCGATGTCAACGCAGGCTGCGCTTCTTGGACTTCTTCAAGTGGCAATGAAAACTCGGGAGGGGCTTGCAAGATCACTGCTTGACGTCGACTTCCAGTCTGTAGTTTTTCTCTGGAAGTACTCAATCTGTGAGCTTGAGCCAAAACTTCCTTGATACTTGGCGCAGACCCGTCCGCGAGTCTCACACCTCCACGTTTCCACATCGCTTCAGTCGTAGCTGCATCTTGCGGTTGTTTCTGTATTGTAAGTACATGGTTTGGTAAAACTTTCTCGTGCATTTGCTCTTCTTCCGACCATGATCCGTCCCCAGCAACGAAAGTCCCAAAGTGCAGTCCAGTGCCGTGGATCAGAGGTAGCAAGTCGCTTTGAGTTGAATCTACGCTGTCATCACTGTCGTTGTCACTATTGCGCTGAAGACGTTGGTGCATCATGGCACGTTGGAGCTCCTCCTTCTTGCGGTTGCGAGTTAATTCTTTCGGCTGAAGTACAGAGGCGGACTCTGCTGGTACTGACGCTGGGATCGAGTTGATGTCCACAATGTGAACAGGAGGCACTTCCAGTTCACCGGTGATCGGGTTGCGCTCTGAAATGATGGAGATTGTTTCGACTCTCTTGGCGTTTAGCCGCTCATGTTCAGCTTCTTGAACTGCTTGACGCTCTTCTTCAAACAACAATGCAGCACTTGCAGCATACGTCGCGTTCATCGCTTCTCCGTCCGGGTCTAACATGTCAACTATCGAACATCCGCGGTGATAAGTTTCCAGTACTCGCCGTGTGTTCCTGAGACTACTGCGACGTCGGGACATGCCATCGCTGAACAAACCTCCAGCGGCATTCAGAATACGTGCCATCTTCACGCTGTTTCTTTCGAATCTGCTAGAAGTTTCATCAATCAAAGTTTGTTCACTGTCGCTGCCTTCACTACCAGTGTCGCTTTCTTCGGCGTTAGCTTGTTGTGTAAATATCATGTTCTCAGCGAGCCAACAGCAACAGGAGCGGAACAAATTCAACATGAATAGACTGTGTACTTTGCCGACTGCCTCCTTTTGCAGAGGATGCAGCGCCTCCGGTAACTCTTTCGTGTCCAGTTTTTGAGTGGTGTCGATAGTATTATTCGCAGCAGAATGAGCCTCCTCCAGCACGACTTTCGTCTGGAACATGGTTGAATATCTTGTCTTTTCCCTTTTCAGAAACTCCTTTCGTTCCTCGATCGTCATGGCAGCGACAACAGGCGGTAGGTCATCACTTGCAGGAGACTTATCACTCAATTGTGCGTCTGCTGGAGAGCTTTTGTTGTGTAAAACTCGCTTTGCGTAATCCAAGCGCGAAACATGACCTCGGACCTCGTTTTGCTTGAGCAACGCCATGGCCATTCGTAGATGAGCATGTTCCAAAGTCATTCGCGTCGTACTAATGTGCTCCACACGCCTCGAAATTGCAAACAAGGCTTCACGATAGACTCTTTCGCACTCATCGATCTGATCTTGGACTCTTTTGATCTTCTTTTCAGCCTTTCGTAGTTTCCGCTTCGTTCTTATGAGGAGCGGCTCAATCTCTAGTAAAAGTGCTTCTTGGTGAATGTCCATCCCGTCTTCGCTCTCGTGGTGTTCTCGCGACTTGAATTCCTCAAACTCTAGTAGAAACATCTCTCTCCGGAAGAAGAACTCTGCATCTGCGTCGTCTGAAAAGAGTCGTAGCAATCCGACATCAAATTTCGCAGTCGAGTCGCTCCCTTTATCTTCTTGCGTGAAAAGAGCGCTCCACGTTCTCTCAGCTTTCTGAATCCGTTGAAAGAGCTCCCACAACTCGCCTTCAGCAGTTGTACAGTCCTTTTCCAGTTGACGAGCATGTAGCAGTACATCATCGACATCAAAATCTAGACAGAAAAGCAGTCCGACGAAGCTTGGGATGAGTTCCTGCTCACAAGCCTCCGTATCTAGTGTGGAAGCCAAGAGATAGCGAGCATACGCTTCATAACTCCCAGACTCACTAGCTCGCGCTCTTCGGATGTGAGAACGTTGCTCCCATTCCAAGTATTGTCGTTCTCGAGCTTCATTCGGGTCTTCCTTCACTTTCAAGCGCCTTTGAGGCACAACACCATGCAGCAAGTCGTGACGAGAAACACACACACGCGTCTTGAGGGCATTCAAGAATCCACGAGAGCGTAGCACTGCAGGTACAAACGCAGACTCGGGTGAAAAGCGAATGCACTTCTGTCGCAACCACAGTTCTTCACGTAGCGTACTATGCCACTGACCGATTTTCACATCCGCAGGAACACGAAGACCAGCACCCCATTCTCTCGACATCAGCGTCACCATACACAACAACAAGCGAGGATCGTTATCAGTACATTTCGTTCGGAACTCTTGGTTCAGTGAATTCCGTGAGTAGAAAGCGAAAACTCCTTTGTCCAGCAGGAAACGCGTATCGGCATCAGGTGATAGCTGTATGGGTGAAAGTCCATGTCGATTCACACGCTTTAGAGTAGTGGCTCCTTCGCTTAAAAGTAGCGACACAATCTCCAACCGCCTTTCAGGTTCTTCGATCTGTGCAGCTACATGAAGTGCTGTATTTCCTGTTGCGTCATCGACAGCATTCACGAGGTGTCGAGTCTGCAAAATAGCATTGCGAACTTCCACAACGCTATCACGTACCAAAACACCGTGAAAATGTCGAATGGCATCACCCGACGTGGAGAGAAGTAGCTCTTCCTTGCTTTGATTCAAGCGCTGGAAGACATTACTGTCGCCGTACATGTGACTTGGTAGACCACCGAAAATGGAGGCTGCGTCAGAGAAGCTGCCGTAAAACATCATGGGGAAAAACACCGAGAGTTCGCGATAGGCATCCCACGCATCAAGACGTAGACCGTCTTCCAAGAAACCATCCACGCGATCCCATTTCGCAGCTTTCCACGCATCAAACACGCTCTGCAGTAGATTTCTGCGTTGTACACGCGTACAAAGCAGTTGAAGTGTGAGAAACAACTTTCGTTTGCGAATAAAATGCGTCCACGCCTCGAACGTCCTCCAAAGTATCAGCGAGTTCCGTTCATCTCGCCATATATCCAGCGTACGGTGAAGTCGTGAGCGCCACGCCTGACTGTTTTCTAGTCGTGACAAATTCAGCTCCCGCTTGAAACACGCATGAAGCTCGACACGTTTCCAACCTCTCCACGCACGACGTGACAGCCATTCTCGATGGCGTTGGCGAAGAGATTCTTTGAGTGGCCGAAGCTTCCTCTTGGCATTAGCGTAGCGATGAAATCGTAGCAGAACACCACGAACGAGTTTTTTCTCGGCAGCACTATCGGCGATAGCTTCACGCCATTCAAGCAGCACTTTACAGCGGAGTGTTTTCAAGTAATGGTCGGATGCAACAGCTAGAACGTGCCGTTCACGACTAGCACGGCGTGCAAATCCGTGAAGTCTCAGAAAATATCGTCGCAAACGCGCACCTGGAGCCTTGGCAGCAGCCTTGACGCATCGAACTTGGCGTTCTTGGTAGTTGTGCAGCCAAATATCCCATTGAGGGTTCGCCTGTGCGAAATGTGGCAGGGGCAAACCAAGTCGCCGACAGCGATTGAAACTAGCCCAGCGAGCCCATATATCAAAGACGGACAGCAATATTTCAGCAGGCCAGCGCTGTCGTGTTCCAAACGCCATTCGAACAGCACGCTTCAGACAAAGTTGAGCGTTTAAACCCACTCGTTTGTTAGCTTCATGCACACGCTTCCAGAGACGAAAGACGTGCTGAGCGACTTTCTTTCGGACTTCTTCACGCGCTGCAATATGCTGAGCACGGAGTTGATGCACACGACTCCGTCCTTTACCCGAGGCTGCCTCCATGTCTCCAAACGCTGAGCTTAGAAATGCTCCAAGAAATGCCGCTTTACTCGTAGGAGCGATGTCCTTCTTCTTGGCAGCTTCAGCAGCTTTCGCTGCCATGCGCTTGGCTCTTTCATCTTCCCAGTCCGACGTGAACACGAGATTGAGTACCATCCGTGGTAATTCTGCTTGCGTCGCAGCTTGTCGAAAAAGCAGCAGCTCCATTTCACGCAGTTGGAGGCTTTCAACCACATCGATGTGCCATGCAGTGAAGTACTTACGCATTAGTGAGCGCTGGGCACGGTTGCCTACGCGATACGTCATGACCCAAATCTCAAAAACGGCACGTCGCTGTCTAATTCGCCGCTGTCTCCAAGGCAAATACTTACGCCGGCGTATGTACATCTTCCATGTTGACTGGAGTTTTACTGCTGCGTACGATTGTTTCGCAGTCTTGCGATGGCGCGATAGGTATTGTTCCACCTCGGCGTCATCCATTTCGTCTTCAGCGTCTTCAGTGTCCACATGAAATCGAGACATTGATCGAAGTGCCTGCAAAGACGTCGATGTTCTGAGCTTTGTCTCGCTGAATCGCGACGGCAGATTGGCAACGCTCTTAGCTGCCTTTAAGTTGCTGCGTGCTGGACCTAGTGGGGCTAGAAGCATATCTTCTCTTGCAACACGCCGTCGTCGTCTTGGTCCTGCTCGAGTCTTTGCTCGTACCGGCACAGACGTCGTTGGATCTGTGAACTGCTCGAGATATTCCAACTTGGTCGTAAAATCTGTCAATTGTCGATGCAAAGCAGCTTCCAATACTTCTCGATCTTCCTCGTCTTTTAGAGCAGCAGCTTCCTTGGACAAAAGAGGTTTGACGACTTTTTTCCTGGTCGAATGCTCTTGGTTACTCTGTTCTTGGCTCAAAGCTGCAACAAACACCGGCTGAACCTCTTCAACAGGCCCTGAAATTGCAGGCGTGTACCATTCTTTCAGCGTCCGCATGCGATCTCGACTCCGTTTCTGCGATCGCCGCTCAATACGCCGTAATTCAATGGGATCTGTCAACCAAGTCTCCATTTCTTGCCGTCGTGCGTGTCGTTCTGCTTCTCGAGCTGCTTTACGCCTCAAATCTGCTGAAAACAATTCCTGTCGATCCGCTTTCTCCTTTTCTCGTTTGGCTTTCTCTGATCGTTTGTGTTTGGCAGCTTTGCGCTCCTGGAACTTCCGCTCATAGTTGGACAGGTAGTCCGAACGAGTCGAAGCACTGTCAATGGAAAGTCGACTGGTATGCGAATTGGAAAAGGAGAAAGAGAGCGAGGCACGACCAGTACCGCTGGAATCATCGAGTCGACTGGAAGTGAGACTGCCTTCCGAGTATTCACTGCGAACTGAGTCCATTCTTCACTTGGACGGTTGTTTTATTGTTCACTTACGCGTCCCTCTGTCTGCAAAAGCCATTTTGAGTACCAAATATTCAATGGGAAATGATGTACGTTGTCAACCTTCACGTGCTGGGGATCTGTATTGATAACAGTTGCTTGGAATCCTATCGATCGCCCGCGTGGAATAATTATGCAAAAATGTTTGTGCAACGGGATAAACTGGTGCGTCATTGGAGTTGGTTGTGTGTTCCTCTCCTCATTTTCGGCTAACCACAATGCGTACCAGTTCTTAGCTCACTTGGTCCCGTAGTTTCTCGTGCCATTTCAATCACAGCGTCTAGGACGAGCAGGAAACGCACAACGGAGCAGTAGATGGGTCCTGGGGCTTGGCATACTGAAGATCACGAGAGTCACTGGGCTCGTCAAACGGATTCGTCAGCAACTCGAAAATGTGCTGCACCCCATTGTAGTCGCCATCGTTCGCCAAGTCGATAGCCCTTTGAGCCACATGATTGCGGAGCACGAACAGCGGATTCACCTTCAGCAAGCGACGACGACGCTCAGCGTCACTGGCTGCATCTCCTTCCTCTTTAACACGCGAGATGTAAACATCGACCCAATCTTCCCACGCACTGCGAATACTTTCCATGCGTTCGTCGTCCGAGGTTGCATCCAAAACCTCCTTCGCTTCTCGATTTGCCTTCATCTGCGCAACTAGGTCCGGGGTGATTCCATACTGACGAGCACGCGCCGGGTTATTCTGGAGCAGCATCACAATCATGTCGTATTGAGCGTCCGAGACGCCTCCTGATTCCTGCTCTAGCTTTCGCTTCTGCTGCGCCAACGTCTCCGAAACACCCACAAGCTGGTTCAGAATACGTTCCCGAGAATCATCCGAGCTGAAGACGTCAAGCTCCGACAGGTACCGGAACGTTAACGTAAAGTCAGCGCCCGTGTGCGTCAGGACGTCAAACAGCGTATCAACCAGCATCTTGTCGTCCTTCTCTTCGCCATGCTTCGGTGTCAATCCAAGCTTTTCGTGCATCAAGCGCGCGTACTCAGCAGCGTACACTGCATCAAACGAATCCAATGCAGGTTCAAGACCTGAACGCTCCGTCACCAGTCCAAGCTGATCGGCGAGGATACTGCAGTTCCACTTGCAGATTTCAGGCTGCGCCTCGTAGCGGTAGCGTCCTCTATCGTCCGACGTGTTGCACACGTGCTTGGGGTCAAAGTGCTCCATAAACCCGAACGGACCGTAGTCCAGCGTGTCCCCTACAATGCTCATGTTGTCCGTATTGAGCACTCCGTGGCAGAACCCGATTGTCTGCCACTTGGCCACCAACTTGGCTGTCCGACGCACCACTTCCTCAAAGAACTGTTCATATTTTCTCTCTCCTTGAATCTCAGGGAAGTACTGTCGGATAGTAAAGTCCAGCATCTGCTTCATCATCTCCTGCTTATTCTCCAAGTGGGCACTGGGTCCCGCCATGCCCGTGAGCTTGTCTTCGTCCTTGAAAATCTCAAAACTGCCGAATCTCAAGAAACTTTTGGCGATCCGAGTCACGACTGCTGTAGGTTCCATCTTGGCATTTCCATTGTAGAAAATGTCTCTCAGAACCTGCGTCTCTCTCGACACGACCACACTGCCCGCGCGTGTGGTGGGCACATGAAGAAAAAACATATTTTCACTGCACATGAACTCTCTCAGTGTGGATCTCAGTACTTTACGACCGTCGGCCGTTCGCGAGTACGGAGTGAGTCCCGAGCCCTTCAATTGCAGCTCCCACCGCTCCTTTCCGGTAACCACTTCACCCAGATAAAGAGCCGCTCCATCTCCCAATTGGCCCGAGAAGAAGCCGAACTGGTGGCCGCAGTAGCACTGCGCAGCAGTCTCGGAGCCTGGAAGCAGCGTATTACCCGCTAATAAGGACACGAGCGCGCTGATTGGCTGTAAATCGTCGTCTTCACCCCTAATACCTTCGTCATCACTCTTAAAAAGGAGTTCGATACCAGCTAATCGGAGTGAATTAGACGATGCGATCACTAATTCCGGGTTTGCGATGGGCGTGGGCTCCACACGCGAGAAACAGGCGCCAGAGACCGCGCCACGCACGAAATTCTTGGGCTCAGCGTCGATCGGCAGCTCCCGCAGCACTTCGTTGTCGAAGGCGGCGCCTGGGACGCGTCTCCAGCCGCTGAGAGAGCGGGAAAAGGGGACGCGAGTGGTGCTGGCCATCATTCGAGTTATCATTTGGTGGGTTTCTGCTGGTTTAACACGTAATACTGTCAAAACAGATGAATGTAGCCATATCGAGTTCGGTGACATGGCTACATACTGAGGAACATGGCTACATGTAAGTGGACTGAAGGAAAACCAACTACATGTACACCAAACATTGACACTTGACTGCATTTGCAGCAGAAAATGAAGTGAATAAGGTTTGAAATGGCAAATTGACAGGTCTCTTAGCTGAGAGATTCATCTATTGCTATTGCATGAGAGTTGCTGTTGTTGACAGCACCAAAACCAATTTTTGTTTGGAAACTTGGTCGCCACTTGCAGAAAATAAAATACGACAGCCTCGCAGCAAGTCGTCAATTCAATTGAAGAAACGAACTGCGTCTTCGTGTCTGTCAATATGGGAACCCTGCATCGCGTTTGCTTGGCAAAAACTCCATAAACCGAGATTCACCTTCTTCATTTGGTATTTGCACACTCAAAAAGTTTTTTATCGTGGTCAGCATGGCTGTCGTAACATGAACAGTGAGCAGTATTAACAATATCAAGCAGTCACATTCACCATCCAGTAGTTCTATCTAGCACACATGGCTCGGTAGTGTGCGTTGCGTCTGCAGCCAATGCACCACGTCTTCGTGTCCTCGTCTCGCGGCAAACGACAGCGCAAGTCTCAACTCGCTGCTCCTGCGGTCGCTCTGCTTGGGATACAGCCACTGCACGACCTTCAAATGTCCGTATCTAGCAGCGTGGAAGATGGCTCGTTCCCATACGCGGTCGTCCACAGGAACATTCTGCTCCAGCCACTGTAACATCTCCAACTTCCCGTTTCGAGCTGCTCCGATCACTGCCAACGACGTGCAGACTTCGTCTCGATTGGCCCAGAGCCATTTGGTGGCCTCCAAGTGTCCTCTGGGCGCCGTCCAGTCCATCATGTACCAGTTCTTGGTCGCTCCTTGGCTGTCGCTGAGCTGTAAGAACCACTGGAGCACTTCCACGCGTCCACTTCGAGCTGCAGCTTTTGCCACGTCCTCTCGGCACGGATTGCAGTCCCTCGCAGCCAAATAACGCAACGCTCGGAGCGAGTATCCGCGTCTACAGGCGAGAACCAAAGCGTCCTCCCGCGAGAAAGTGTCGAGGAACCGATCGATCGTGCGAGCCACGTGCGGCAGCGACCCGTTGCACGCTGGAAGACACTCCCGGCACACGACAAGCGTCGTGGTCATGAGTGGCCATTCCTCAGCTGGAACTGCAGATGCAGAGGTGGAAGACGTCGCCATTGTCGTGAGGAATCTCTACTGGTCTTCTATGCAACCTTTGGGCGCAGATACGCAGCACAACTCGTAGAATGGCTACAGTCTCATTAGCTCCTTAGTCTCTTCCTGTCATCGGAGTTCACTCTGTTGCAGTCGCAGCCACTGCGACATTGCGTAGTGTCCATTGGCACTCGCAGCAGACAACGCCATTGTGATCATACTGTCGCTCAGGTGCTCCTGGTACGTCGTGTAGACCCACTCGGCCACGTCGACGTAGCCGTTGTCAATTGCCGCACTGAAAGCCCAGCCGAAGTACTGCAACTCGTCTTGAGGACGTACAGTCTGCAGCAGAAACTGCACCACTTGCAGCTTCCCATGAGCTGCAGCGCCGTCAATCGCCGCCTTGGTGCAGCCTTCGCGTCGATTCGCGTGCAACCACGTGACAACTTGCAAGTGTCCGTTCGTGGCCGCGCCGTCCATTGCCCACGTGCTGCATCCCTCCTCCCGATTGCTATGAAGCCACTGCACCACGTGCAAATGGCCATTAGCCGCGGCAAAGTCCATGGCGTAGGTGCCGCACACGTCTGTCCGCTTCAAATGTAGCCATTTCACTGCTTCCAAGTGACCGTTACTCGCTGCCCAACTCATGGCGCGTCCTGCGTAGCACTCGCTCCGGTTGTCGTGTAGCCATTGTAGGACGTTGCACTGGCCGCTCTTGGCTGCTTCGTCCATTGGATTGAAGTTGTAGTCGCTCCACAAGTTCTTGCTCTTGTTGTCATTGGTCTCGTGCTCTTGCAGCCACTGCAACACGTGATCATGACCAGCAGCTGCCGAATGACGAACCATCTGCTGACTCAGAGGCGCGGGGTCTCGTTGGTACAAGTACGAGAGCTCTCGCTCGCTATCTCCGCGGTAAATGGCAGCGAGGAAGACGCCCGAGCGACTCAAAGTGTCGAGGAAGTCGCTGATACGACGAGTCACATGGGGCAGCGACCCGTTCATTGCCGGGAGACACTCGCGCGTCACGAGCTCTGCAGCTGCGAACAAAGGCCACGAGCTGGAGCTGTTCGTCATGGCGACTCGATCTTGCACTGAGCAATGCACCGAGCGAATGGCGATGGCTCGCCAGGGATAGGGCCGTGATCGGCTGGCGGGCAGTTGAAGCGGATGAGGTGGAGTGGTGGCCCTTTCGAGTGCAACGACTGGAGGGATTCAAGTCAAAAAGACTAAGACGCTGCGAGATTGCACACTTGAAGCGAGTTGGCGACGGGTGATTTAGGGGATTTCTCGACTGGACAGCTTGAGAATGGGCAGAGTTTGCAAGTGTTGGCTTTGGCTCATGCACTGGTCCTGAAGATGTCGCGAGTTTCTAGATCATGGCTTCCTGCTTCTTCATCCACCTACGGTTGGCTGTGATTTCAATTCGGAGACATCGCCCACTACTACGTTTGGTGCTTTTACTTCAGCAAGAACGGTATTTCGGGTGGGTTTCCCCATTGGTTTGTGGACGTTGCTCTTCTTCTTCGCTGAGTTTGCAGTGTATGACGATGACCACGCTGCAGGGTCTGCAGCACATCGTAAAGTTACAGGGTATTGATATTTTCCTAATCATTTGCTCCACGTTGCAGCTAACTTGGTAGCTGGCTAAGGCAATGCCAAGAACTTGAAAGCCCCGGAATGTTGCAAAATCTCATGCGCTACTTCGACATCGCCAAGCAATTTAAAGCAAAACAGAAAGCTATGGTCGCCCCAACAAACTAGTGTAGCACACGGCAGGACCCGTTAGCAATGTTAGTCCTCAAAAGTGGGTAGTGCTGTTAGGTTTTGAGGCAAACTTCAAAACTTTTCACTACGACACCAAAAATACTAATGGTTTTCATGGTAAAAGATCGTGCACTAGTCGATGAAGCGTTAGTTATCTCCGCGATTGCGACGTTCATGTTTTAAAGAGCGATTCTTTCCCTTATTTATGAATCGGATTGGTACAGAGTTGCCGTACCAACTCTGCAAATTTAAAAGTCTCGACCCTGATGGGACTCGAACCCACAACCCCCTGATTAGAAGTCAGATGCGCTATCCATTGCGCCACAGGGTCTTCGAGCTAGATAGCCAGCCAGCCGATACAAATCAAAACGAAGACGACTTAGCCTGAAGAAAAAGGATCGAGTCTGAAATTGCAGTGTTTCGTTGCGTTGGCCTCCAGGGAATTAGCTGTAAAGCCTTCTTCATATCAAATGAAAATGTTGTTGATTGAAAAAAAAAAAAACGACGAAGGTGCACGTTGTCTATTTATCTATTTCGCAAGCAAGAGCCATTGATTTACTCACTCTACACCGTCCGTCTGCCGGAATCGCTTGAGAATGCCCATGAAGAACGCCTTGCGATTGTTCACGCGGTCGCTCACGCATCGGTTGTACTCATCGAGCGCCTTCTTGGCCGTCTCGTAGTCGAACCACGATAGAAAGTCGATCATGCGGTCGTCCACGTCCTCCTGCTTGAGCTTGTACTCGGGTCTGTCAATGTGTTTCTGGATCAGCGCCTTAGTCTTCTCCACCTGCACGTTGCTCTGCTTCTTGCGCAACAAGTCGATTTTATTGCGTCGGTTCTCCGACTTGTTGCCACCACCGCTGGCCGTCATCTCGACATTAATGCGACGGCCTTGCAGCAGCGTGTGGTGGCGCGAGAGGGCGGCGCCCAACGCCTTGCTGTCCTTCACCTCAATAAAAGCCGTTCCTTTAAACCTCTTGGTCTTCTTGTCCGTGAGCATACGTAGCTTGATCTCACCAGCCTCTTCAAAGTGTTTACGGACCATGGTCTCGGTCGCGCGGTAGGGCAACTGACCCACAAAGAGCGTCAAGTGGATGCTCTTGTGGTCCTCATCGCCATCCTCTCCCTGCGTCTTCTTCTTCTTCTGTTTCTTAGTGGGAGGTTTATACTCCTCCACGCCCTCGGACTTGCGCTTGGCCTGGCGCTTGAGTAGACGCCGCTCCTGGGCGTTCAACTGGGACTTGTCGGTACTAGAAGTTGCCTCGGAAGTTGCCGTTGAAGTTGCCGTGACGACAGTAGGTGGTACGTCAGTTGGCCCATCCCCCTGCGCCACAACTTCAGTTTTCTGCTTGGCTAGTCGCGCCAGTCGACGTCGCTCTTTGGTGTTGAGTTGCTGCTGCTGGTCATTGGGTTCTTCCTTGACGACGTCGACGAGGGCGGAGGGTTCTTGTTTCACAACTTCAACTTCTTCTTTCTCTTGCTTGGAGGTTTCCTGCGCGTATTGTTGCTGGCGCAGCAGCTTACGACGCTGCTTGGCATTGAGCGAGGAAGACGTCGCGTCCATGGAGAAGAATGCTCGAGTGATTGACTGGCTGGCGACGATAGAAATACGATTTGTGTAAATCTGGTGTTAGAAACGGGTTAGAAACGGGCCACTTGGAACTTGGAACTAAACTTTGTGAAGCTATATTTTTTATAGGTAGATGTGTGATTCATAGCGCTACATGTATTAACCTAGATCGGTCCATGATATGAACAGGAACATTTTTTTTACCGTTCAACTAGCTGTATACTAGTATCACTCCTGCGGTTCCAGCCACGCCCGCGTTTCCATCAGTGCATTGCCCAGAAGGTTCATTCCAAAGCTCATCGCTTGCGTCTCGACATCCACGTCTCCTGTTTCTCGGAACGATTTGGTCTCGCGAAAAATCTTGGCAATTGCGGCCACACTCAGACCAATGCCCCAAATTGCGTCGTGGCGCGAGGCCTCGTACAGATTCTTCCCACATGTCGCTAACAGTTTTGCAGCGAGCTCCTCATCGAACGAGAACTTGAGTTTCAGCGCCTGCAGCATCACTTCGTACCGATGTTCACTCCAGACGACGTCATCGTAGTTTTGGACTTGACGACCAAGTTTCTTCGCAACGGGAGGTGACTTTGCTCGCAAGATAGAAATCGCCAACGTTTCGTTGTGTGGGTCGAACATTTCCTGCTTCCTCTTTATAAAATACTGTTCACTGGAGAAGAACCGCCGACCTTGAGCATCCGTGAACTCGCACGGGTGGAAGTTGCTCAGAAAACCAAAGGTGGGCTCTCGCTGACCGTAGAAATACACGGCGCGATCCGTCGCTACAAAGTCCATAGCTATATGGTGCTAGCAACTTTGGAAGTGACCACTCAACTCTTAGTTTCCATGTCAACCGAAACCACACTTTCAGACTTGGGTTCTTCTTGTCAACCCAAAATTTTCGACCTTGATGGGACTCGAACCCACAACCCCCTGATTAGAAGTCAGATGCGCTATCCATTGCGCCACAAGGTCCTCGAGCAATAATGCATGAAGCGAACATAGACCACAGAAAACATCAAATTGACCGCAAGATCGTTTCAAGTTCTTAACACCTTGGTGTATAGCGCTCAAGAACCGAATCCACTACTTATTACCAGGAGGAAGAGATGAACTGTGGGATATCCGGAAGCATGTTTGGATCAGCGTCGCGATGGTCGCAGTCGGGATGGAAAACTCAACTTTACACAAGAAGACGAGATCGAATTCCAGAAAAACTTCCAAAAGGTACAAGAAGCGTTGGCTTTACTGTCAGCAGTGGCAAGTGCTGACCCCAAAGCATGGAGATATTTGCTGGAGCAAGAATGTGGTGTAGACTTTGGAACTGAAGGAGAAGAACGTTTTGAACAAGAATTCCCAGCTCAATTTCTACTGTCGTTGGATGTGGAATCGAGATCGAGCGAAGAAGATGAAGATCATTTCGACTCGGACCTTGTGCGGTTCTGTGGTGTGAATCAGATTCGAAACCCTAGTGAAGGGTATTTAAAAGCGTTAGAGAAGATTGCAGCTTTGGGTTGCAGCTGGGAAACTGGAATCCATGTCAAGATTCCAGTGTTTGTACCTCTTGATATGGCGTGGAAGACTGAGTCTATGAAACTACTGTAATACATTTGGAGGGCTCTGAAAACGATCCAAGCGCAATCGGCACCGGAACGACATGAAATGCAGCCGAGATCGTTGAGACACACTTTTGAGCTCCAAGCAATTAAAGCAAATTTCACG
Organism: Phytophthora cryptogea; assembly: GCA_000468175.2. NCBI lineage: Eukaryota > Oomycota > Peronosporomycetes > Peronosporales > Peronosporaceae > Phytophthora > Phytophthora cryptogea. Next base: position 19,307 of record KV742683.1, read on the forward strand.
TGTCAGCAGATTCATTCGGACCTGGCAGACACAATTAACAAGTTGGTGCTGGAAAACGTGCAGTGTTCGCAGTTTTCCCTGGATTGCGCGGTGAGAAAGTTTGGGATTGATAGACAGATTAAGAAATAGCTTATTGGCATGGTGTTTTCGCGAGTGTTTGCAAGCGCTCGTCCGGATTGTACCGTCACTAGTGATGATTCCAACCCAAAGAAGGCTACTTTGACGAAGGACTGCATGTTGGCGATATCGTTCGAAGCTGTCCAAACCTTGAGGAGCTCACGTTTTGTGGAGATTTGACATTCGCTCGCCTGAATTTCAGCAGCTATCACGCAGCAGGTGAACCACGCCCAGCTCTCAATTTTGATTCCTACGACGTATGCGGATTCGTCTGAGTTTATGGGAACATTTTCATACCAACGAAATGTGATTTACCAGCCAGCCATCGATGAACACGTGAAGCGCTTCTGGAAATGCTGGAAGTGAATAAAGATTTGGAATATCTCGACGTTTTCCTTCTCAAAGATCAGAGCGAGTACGTTAATCGTTTGAGGAAACACCATCGCAAGCCTTTGAATAGGCCTCTTAAAGCACTCGCACTGGAAAGCAAATTTGCTTTTCTCAGTGTCGTATCCCACGCAAACTCGATGTACAAAACTGATGCATAAGTACTGTCCAAGATCTTCGCGTTTGCAGCACCGCCGGTGCTTCGACAACTTTACGTTTGCGAGGCATCGGACTGTAGTTGGTCACGTGTCCGTCCTCAAGACGGCATCATTTAGGCAATCGCTGCTGAAAGAGGTCAAGTATTGAGCTCTAAAACTGCATGACAAAAAAATGTGGTTGATCTATTGAGCTTGTGTGTGCCAGTGCTGACGTATGACACCAATTGGCTACTGTAATGCGTTGTGCTTACTTGTTTGCTGCCTTCTGGGCACGATAGGCAGCTTCCTTGCCCTCGGCACGGTACTTGGCCTTCTTCTCTGCCTTGTGTACACCTTCGAACTGTTTCTCTTCGCGCTGCTTGCGCTTCAGGTTCTCCGCGTTACGCTTGCTCTGACGCTCCTTGCGAGTGGCCTCACGGTCACGACGCACGGTGTTCACTCGGAGCATAAAGCCATATTTCTTCTTCTCCTCTGGCTCCAGCACCACCGCACGTTTGGTCAGATAGCCCTTGCCAGCCTTCTTCTTGTCCTCCTTTGGCTTGTTGGCGAAAGGCAGGTTGGCCTGCAGCTTCTTGGGCACCTTCAGCGCAGAGAATTGGCGCTCGGTACGCTGAATGGGCTTGTACAGCGAGTCGGGGTTCACAGGCACAGCGAGCTTTTGCTCCTTGCGAAGCTCGTATGTCGTCTTCATGAGCCCCATCGCGCTCTTCTTAGAGGAGCTCTTCACGTTGGTGAGGAGCGACGTCACCGGGTTGTACAATTGCTTAGGCTCGACAGGCACCCACGTACGACAGAAGACGAGGTCGCTCTTCAGGATTTTGTCCTCGAATGTAGCACGGAAGTCACCCTTCTCACCGCGCAGTGCCTTCTTGATGCGGCCACGCACACCACTGACAGTGCGAACGCTAGCGCCCTCGAACTTTGCAACTTCCAGTTCAGTGTTGAACATGCCCTTGATGAACGCCGTGTTCTTGTGGATCTTGCTCGGCGTACCGATCAGCTTCAGCTTCTTCACCACGTTGAACTTGTGGTCCAGCTCCAGCACGACACCGGTGCCGCTCACACGGAAGCCCTCAGCACTGTTCGACAGCGTCTGGAACGCGAGCACACCAGTGTTAGGAGGACACATGGGGCCAAATATGGTAGCATGACAATGCATGTGCTCCGGCGTGTACTTGAGGTACCGATGACGCTCATTCGTGTCTTCGATAGAGTAAATAGGCAGACTCTGGAATCGCCGCCAACCTATGGAGAAGACCAGTGGGTCATTCGTCTTCAGAATCTTCTTGTGCCAACGGTGCTTCTTGAAGCGCATGCGCACAAGGCCCAGAGTATCCTCCATGTTTGGTAGACCACCAACAACGATTGGGTTCTTCGGGTCGTAATAACGCACGAATTCAGCTGGCACACCCGAAAACTCAATACGAACATAGAGACCATTACGGAAACCCTCGAGCTGAAGTCGCATGTCCTCGCCTTCTTCGCCAAACTCCTCGGCATTGCGCTTCGCCTGCTCTTCACGAAGGCGCTTGGCCTCCACCATAACCTCCGTCAGCTCTTCATCCTCATCGTCCTTGTTTTTCCTTTGGCCGCCAACCTCCACGTCGTCGTCATCCTCCACCGACTTCTTGGCAGACTTCTGCGCACGAAGACGCTCGCGGATCTGTTCATCGGTCTCTTCTTGCTCGCCCTCATCGTTATCGCTTCCATCGTTGCTGCTGGTGTCGCTATCGACTCCCTTGTGGACTTCGCCAGTCTCCAAATCCTCGAACGAGCCATCCATATCGTCGTCGTTCGTCGGGTCAGCGTCGCCATCTTCTGCATCTTCCTCCTCTTCGTCATCATCATCGCCGCTCTTCTTGTTAACACGCTTCCATGACCCAGTCACAAATCTGTTGCGGATACCTTCAAGTACATCAGGCATAGTCCAGTCACTCGCATCGTCACTGCCTAGGTGCAAACGCGAGCAGTCCATTGCGTTAATTGTATTGTACTTTTCCGATGCGGACGAGGACTGCCCTGAAGCGTTCGACTTGCGCTTCAACGTGAAAAAGTCGTCATCGTCATCACTGTCGGCCTTTTGAGAGCGCTTGCCACTCTTGGCCTCTTCTTCGTTCTCCAGGTCCCGTTCAGTCATGTGCAGTTTCTGGCGCTCGCCATACACAAGCTCCATTAGGTTCACGTCAGCCTGTTCACGCTCCAGGAAGTTGGCAGCAGCACGTGATACGAGGTTTTCCTTCCATCGCAGCTGCGACTGCTCTTCAGTAGCTTCCTCTTCCTCCTCGCTACTCTCATCATCGTCGCTATCGTCGTCGTCGGAATCCGAGGCAGCACCGTCCTTGTTAGTCTCAGGCACCTCCTCGCTCTCTTCAAATACAGCGCGACGCCGAAGACGGCCACTACTATCGCGGACAATAGCCTCCTTGGGCTTGCCGACGTTCGGCTTTCCATCCTCGTCGTCATCATCGTCATCATCCTCATCATCGTCACTGTCCTCCTCTTCCTCATCGCTGTCCACTTCGTCCGCACGAATCGCAGCCGTGTTCTTAAACAACGAAAGGCTAGCTCCCTTGAGTCGCTCATCAAGACCCACGTCCATCTTCTGCATACTCTGCACCATTTCCACTCCTTCACCACCGAGACCAATGCGCATGCCGCTCCTACCGCCAGTATCAAAATCCTCCGCATCTTGCTCATCCGGCACGACATCACCCGTGTCGGGGTTGGTGTAGTTCAGCTGACTCAAATTAATGTACATGGCGTCCTTGTCGTACATGATGTTACCAACATCTGACATGGGCGCGTACAGCAGCGTGTCCTTCTGGGTCAAATGTTTCTTCTTGGTCGTACCGTCCGCGTTCTTCTTGCTGGACGGCACATTGCACGGGTCGGGCATAGCCGTCACGCTGTCCATGTAAAAGTCTCCAGCGCCTGCAATGTGCATCTTCATGCCCGGCTTCAAGTGCGTTCCTCGTAAATATCCATACAACGTCACACGACGATCCGTCATCGGATTCTGTTGGATATCGTCCGGAGCCGTAACATCCTCAAACCGATCCGCGAGCATGTACGGGTGCGAGTTGCGCCACGTCAGCGGTCGAAACTTCATCCGTGCAATGTACAGCGACAAATTCTGGATCTCTCCTTTGGGATATTTATTGGCCGAGATACCCGAAAAGTAGAACAGCTTGGCGCCTTGGTAAATCTCGGTCCAGAATCGCGCTTTAAGTCGCTTTTTGGTCTTGCGCAGACTCTTATTCTTCTTGAAATTGTCCAAATGGGTCAAAATGCCCATTACTTTGGGGAACCCGGAGACCTGCAGGATGTTGAGGAACTCGAACGTCTCCATTTCGAAGCCGAAACTCGCGTCCACCAATAGGAGCACGAGATCCGCGATCTTGGCCAGGTCGATCATGGCGTTTAGGTCATTGGGGCACTCGAAAAACGTAATCCGGCGGTCCTTGCCGCTGACTACCGTCACCGGACCCTTGACTTCCACCAGGTTGTGGCGCGTGTACCGCTTCACGAGCGACCGGATTACGGTACTTTTGCCACTGCCCGGTGGCCCCATGACGACCACCGAAATCGGCGGCGGCAGCTCCTCGCCGCGGTTAAGTTGCGGCACATACTCCTTACGGTGCGCGCGGTCTAAGTTGCGCTGGATGGTCTTGCGCGCGCGGCCGGCCTTGGCGACGCCGAACGCTTTGGGGTTCTTGCGCTGCTCGGCCAGCGACGGCTGCTCCTTCTTCTGCTTCTCGAAGGCCTTGCGCTTCTGCTTGTTGACCTTGGCGCCCGCCTTGGACTTGCGGTGGCCCTTGACGGCCCCAGCGAGTGCGTCCATGGTGCACAAGTGCGTGACGTTTGGCGAATGGGAATGACGCACAAGTTGCGCGTTAAGTTGCGGGTTGGTTGGCTGCGAGAGAAGTGTGGCGTACGTAATAGTGTGTTATGTACATAAGCTGAAGACAGAGTGATGGTACGTTGAAGTGAACATGGCTACATTTAGAACGGACTCTGCTAAATGAAGCGCGAGGGGGTCAGAACGCTACGTGTGACGAGGAAGCGAGAGGAAGGAGGGAGTTGAGTTGACTCTAGTGGCGCGGCTTTCGACGCTTTGCTGCTTTGATGGGGGGCGCCGGGTCGTCGGCCAAGTACGGACCGGACAGCAACAAGCTCGTGGTGGACACGCTCAAGAAGCTGCCGTTCATGCAGATGATGGACGAGCGCCTGCTGCAGGAGCTGGCTACGTGCTTCCAGGTGATCAAGTACGCCAAAGGCGCGGCCATCAAAAACGACGCCGCCTCGCGCTTCTTCGTGGTGGCCGAGGGATCGGTGGACATCAGTACGCTGCTGCACGCGCCCAACAGCAAACACCTCGTGTCGGAACTGCTCTGTCAGCGGAAACCAGGCGACTACATCTCCTACGTCGCGCGGGAACAGTTGGTAGCGCAGATGATGGGAGATGACAGAGACGACGCCCCGCGCACTGCGAAAGGAGCTCGGAAGAAGCTCGCGGCGCTGCTGGAGCTCAACCGAACCACCGCAGACCCGTTCGTCGGCTGTACCGTGCTCAAGCTCAACTTCGACAAGTTCACGAAGCTCCGGTCGCGGCTGACGGTGCACTCTGTTGGTATGAAAAACACGGCGCGGTTCTCTGGTGGCAGGAAGGGCAAAGGCGGCATGGGCATGGGTGCGATGACGGCGCCCGAGAAGCTGCACTTGATGGGGTCCATCGTCGAGTCGGAAGTGGTGAACTACCTAGTGGAAATCCCCTTCTTGGAGAGAGTCGAGATGACACGCCTCGTGATGCTCGCCAACATGTGCTCGTATGTGTATGTGCGGCGAGGGGAATCCGTCTGCGTGGAAGGCGAAATCGGCGATCGATTCTTTGTCTGCATCAAAGGGACCTTGCAAGCAACGCTGCAGGTCTCACTGAACGCAGCGCAGCCACCTTTTACTGCGTTGTCTCCTGGAGCTGAAGCGCAGCGGAGGACAACTATTATAGCGCTCCAGGAGAATGTCACGGGGGCTTTCGGTGACAAGAAAATTCAAGCTCTCAAGCGTATGGGCACCGGGTCATACTTTGGAGAAATCTCGCTCGTGTTCAAAATCCCGCGCGTGTGCAGTATCACAGCGTTGGACGATGCTTTGTTGGTATATGTCGACCGTACAGCGTTTTGCAACTTTCTCAAAGTTGCACCCGATGCTGCCGTGGTGTTACTCGAGCATGTGCGCCTCAACTTCCTCGATACGCTCATCAAGCAAGGATGCGCCTTCCTGAACGCAATTCCTCCTCTCAAACTGCAGGAACTGAGCTACATGAGCGAAATTGTAGACTACGAATGCGACACGACGATAATGCGGCGTGGTGATCAGCAAACGGCCTTTTACATGCTCTTGCGCGGAGTCGTGGAGATCGATTATGGAGACACCAGCACCATCGCTGAGACTGAAAGTGAAGATGCATCTAGTGATGCGCGAAACGATACTCGAAGCGGTCTAGTGCTAGCACATCCAGGTGGATACTTTGGTCAAGAAGCTCTTCTTTTGAACTCGGGGTCACTGGTAAACGTGCGGTGTTTGGATCATTGTCTGGCACTCAAGCTCATGCCTGAAAACTTCCACGAGTTCTTCTCAACTTTACCCGAACTGTACGCCGAGTTTTGCATCAAATGTCTTCGTGAAAAAGCCCGTCCAGAGCACGTAATGCAGCACTACGAAGGCCACAAACTGTGGGCTGCAGACTGCTTGACCCGACTTCGGCATCATGAAGTCGCTCTCTTTGAGTATATCGAGGACTTCAAATGGGAAGCGGACATCTCGGAGGATCGCATCCATGAGCGCGCATTAGTTATTTATCTCAAGTTTTTGGCAGACACAGCAACAACCCCAGTGATTATTTCCCCCAGCGTGTTAGCGGCGGTGGAAGATGAATTGGCATCAGATGGCGTCGGGCGTGACGTATTCGCTGCAGTACGAGAAGAGATTCTTGATACAATGGACGACGAAGCTTTCCTAGCCTTCAAGGCCTCCCGTATTTTCCAGGAGTTTCTGGCTGTTTTGCACTGTCCCCAAGCAGTGTTCGAATCGCTCACTCCAGAACAGGAAGATTTGTTAAGTATGCGATCACCAACTCCTGTTGTCATGCGGAGGTTTACAGCGCAGCATGGCGCGCACAGCCCAAAAAGCAGCATACCAGTCCCCAAACGAGCATTCGGATCCGGTTTATCAGGTACAGGAGGCGACCGGTTTCGACGAAATTCGGCGACGGTGTTTGCCGTAGCAAATTCGATGGGCACAGTAGATGACGACATGTTTGCACCGCTAGGTGCTCACACGCGACGAAAAACGAGAGCAGGGGGAGGCGCTTCCAGGAAGTTGTCGACGTCATTTGTGTTCTGAACAGCCATGTTACTAAGTTACTATACGCCAGCCTTCACGTTGACGGCAAGGTCTGTATGCTGTCTCTTGTACAATCATTCTTCTTAAACCGCCTTATAATCTTCGACGTTCATCATCGTTCATCTTGTCAGCGACTACACGAGAGAAAATAAGGCGTTCGAAGATAGCTGAGAACGTCAATCTGCTCAAAGCTTATCAGCTGAAGAAGATCCTCGAACGTTGTTTCCCTCTGAGGACTCCAAAGACCTCCATAGGCCTTAGTGAGTGTACTTCTGGCTAGCACTTTTTAGCTGTCGCGCAGTCGTAATGCAAGCCTCTTCAAAAGCGAAGGCCACACGCTCTGTCCACTGCTTATTCCATTCAGAACATTTCATTTTCTTTGGCAAGGCGGAGTAAACCAACAGCGCCAGTGCACGCAAACGGCTGGAAGGGGGCAGCTTCCGGCTCGTTGTCACTCTCATGTCGGTCCTTCTTCGCCTTTTCCAGTCTCTTCGAACGCCTCGTATGCTTGATACGTCTTCGGCGTGGTCGAGCGGGTGCCGTAGTCTTCGAATCTTTCACCTTTTGCTTCGGAAGTTGAACCGCAGCCAGCTCATCCTCGTCCTCACTTTCGTCGCTGTCGAAATCTGCACCATATCCGTCGGAATCGTTGTCATGGCGAACATCTCGATCATTATCACTCTTACTCGCTTCGACGTCGATGTTTTCCCAGTCGTCATCTAATCTAGCGTATGCCGCTTCGTCTGAGCCTCCAAAATCATCATCCACCCGACAATACGAGGAGAACGCTTCAGATTGTTCTTCCATGTCATCTTCGTCAGAATCGTCAAGAACACCATGTTCTTCTCCGGATGACTCCTGAACAACTTCTCCATCTGAACCACTAGCTTTAGGTGCTGCTGCTCGGGACTTCGGGGGCAATCGACCAAAATCCTTCTTCCACAGACGCAAAATGTGGATATGATGATCGAAGAGCATCTGAAAGTGCTCATCCGTCGTGGACTGCTGACTAAAATCGCGAGGCAAGCGGCCAAAAATCATGGCAATCACCATGTCCAGCACATTCATGCCCGTGCTCACACCTGCTGCTCCGCCTGGATTGCCAAAGGCGCTGTAGCACTCCTCTTCCTCCAGCTCAGGATCTTTCAGATAATCGTCCAAGAGCGTCATTAACCGGTTCTCAATATCCTCCAGCTTCCGCACCATCAAGTACTGGCCATTTGCCTTGCCTTCTTTAGCTGCCATTTTCTCCAGTTTCTCGCGGAACGAGTCGCGCAGTCGCGTAAGCTGAGTATACAGAGAAAGTGTCACCATTAGGACGTTGCAAACAAAGCCATCAGTTTACCAGTCAACGAGCGCACCTCATCAATTTCGTCACTAAGTTGTTGCTGGTGAGCTTCGTACTGTGCAAACTCCTGTTCTGCGAGCACCTCGAGCTCCGTGACAACGTCCTTCTTCCACTTGATATCTCGAGAGCAGCGTCGCAAACAGTCCTTGAGATAATCAACACTCTTCCATTTCGACGGGGACGACAGCGAGTGCAGATACTCGTGCAACGGCACGTCGTCGATCATCGTGGGGTAGTCCACCATGGCGAAAAAGTCCTCCGGGTACGCTGCATGCAGTCCGTCCATCATGGCTCGTGAAGACCCGTACGAGCAGTGGAAGCAGCACTCTGTTATTGTCAAAAAGTGTCAGAAACAAAAACTCATCACCATTAAAAGCAGCTGAACGTACTCTGTTCAAAGAGCACTTCTGCCAGTTGGGTGTAGTGCTCGTGTAAAGTCGTTTTAACACGCTGGAAGAGCTCCACCATGTCCAATTCTTCCTCCGAGGACGGGAAGTGGTGACGCTGTACACGTGTGAGGTTCACAATGAGTCTGGGAAAGTCGTCAGGCAGCTCTGGCGTCTCCTGTTCCCACTCGTCGTCCACTTCTTGAGCCAATTCTGCCCTGTTGTCAATTGCAGCGGCTCCTTCGGCCTCCCAGTCGCGCTCTTCCCACGATTCGGAGGCTTTTGTGTCATTTGTGGCACTTTTTGAATCGTCAAGTGCGGACGCTACAGACGACGACACGCGCGTCTGAAGGGACGAGGCTGGCAAGGAGAAACTCAACGTCATGGAAGCGTTAGAGAGCACGCGCGGGGGGCCGCGGGGAGCGCCTACGGGCCGCGTCAAGATCTCCATCTTCGGCTTGGTGGCCATTTCTCGCCAGCTTTTTGACAAGTGAGTGGACAACCATCGCATCATGTTAAGTACGAATAGCTACATTATTAAAGTAGTTTTATCCGAAACAAAAACGTTTTAAAACAAAAGCAAAAAAAGTGTAAGTTTAAAATAGATGTGTGGCTAGAATCGTAGTTTTTGGAAAATATCCGACTTCAACATTCATTCCGCATTCCGAAGGAAAGAAGGGGTGACGTTGGGGAGTGCTAACGTATCGACGCAGCTACAATGGGAGGTGGACGACCGAGATCGCTGGTGTGGATGCATTTCAACGGGAGGGGGGGATAAGAGATGCAAGCAGGAGATTGTCAAGGCGAAGGTGCAGAAGTTGGAGCGTCACATACTGAAGAACTGTCCACTCTGGTCGGCAAGAGAGAGAAGTGACTACACATTTAATTAAGCCGATCGAGGTTTATTTTATATGGAGCAATCATTTAATTACATCGATCGAGGTTTATTTTATATGGTGCAATCATTTAATAGAGCACAGCGTAAAAAACAAAATAGTTAATTAATTGTTTTTATATCAGGCTATGGCGGAAATGCTCCGTTGTGATATTGTGTAATAAATG
>KV742686.1:639-10961 GCA_000468175.2 Phytophthora cryptogea
TCAGTGCATGCTATTGTCATGGTGGAAGATGGCGAGTCAGAGGTTTATTCCGTATGAGCGTCAATTTGCATTCCGTATGATAGGCTGCGCGATTGGGTGCGCGCCCGCGGTAATTTCGAATAGAACGCACAATATTATTTTATTTTCTTATGCATGTAGGTTATATGAAAACTGTACATCACTTTCAAAGACGAACAGCGGCTGCCAGTATACAGTGCAGCCACCCTTGCAACATCGTTGAGTTTTGTTTTGCACTAGGCGTATGATATGGTAAGTTATATCGGACCAGGGGCAGATTCCCATTCGGGTAACATCGCCTGTGCTAACTACCTAGGGAACCCGCTAAGACTGTGAAAACAAGTTGCTCGAAGTGGATCGATTTTGACCAAAGTTGCTTTGAAGGTGCCCGAAAGTTGCTTGAGCATATTGTCCAAACACTCCACTTTTTACTTTTGACCGTGCAACTAACACTCGATGTTGCACGCCGACACTTGCCACCAGTGAATATTTCTCAACCTCGGGTCGTCAAGCCGCCACATTTGCGGCTCAGTGGATTCTAAAGCTCGCCCATTGGCGATATCCACTTTACTCGTGGACAGTGGCGGTCGAAGCACCCAAAGCAGAACTCGGTGATTCCACAGGTGCCAAAGTGCTTGGAGTGGGGTCATGGCTGTCAATTGGCTCCATTCCTCGACGGTGGTGAGATATTTGTCCCCCACCACAAGATATCCGAGGCGAGTGAGTTCCTGGCTGCTCACAAGCAGAACTTGTCGTTGGTGCAATTGTTGCTGCGAATTGTTGGCACTTTTTGGATCCTCTGCGAGGAATGCCACGACGGGACTAATTGTCGAGGGGTTCTCGAATATCTTTGTGAGATTTTCTCTAGCACCAGCTGGAAGCGACTTAAGAGAACTGATAGACGACAATCGTCTGTGTTTTTCATCAACCATAGCAACGATATACGGCAGCGAACTTCCTAGACCACCAACTTCGCTCATACGTAAAGCAAGCGCTTTTTCAGCGCCTTGTAACTCTCGATCGGCGCTGTGTACAGGAACGGGAAGGGGGCGAGCAAGAAGCAACGGAAGCAAATTGAGACCGAGCATACACGATTTGATAGCAAAGATCAACGTCACTCGGCCATTCATCCGCCACGCGAGGTCAGTGGTAAAAAAGTCAATCAATTGTAGTTGTTGGGCTTCTTCCGAGAAAATTAACGTCCGAATACGACTATCAATTCCGCTCAGCCAGCCAGACCGGGCCAGTTCAATGCGAAAGTAGTGCAGCAGGCAGAAAACCACCACTGAAGGAGTGAAAAGGGCGTCGGACACACGACGTCGCAAAGCTTTGGCGAGTAAATGTAAGATGCTGAAGTAAATTAGGATGAAGTGGACGATGGCAGGGTACATGACGAACCACGCCTCCGCCAGAGCACTTTGCTGTCCCTCGAATTTGCAGCCAACTGTCCAAAATGCAGTCAAAGTCATCCTGAGTCTGGGTAATGAAGCCACTAAGAGTATTGAAAAACTCTTGGAGCCTGAAACACAACTGATGCCTCCTCCAAACCAGTGTGTCTTGCCTCGATACGCACTTATGAGCATGAGCGCTTGCGCCATGGCCCATCGAGACAAAATCATCCCAGAGTACACATTAGAGAGCAGCGTTTCCCAATCGAAGACGCTGCGCACGATGCGAAGTTCGTACGATTCGTAGATGAAGCACCCAAACTCGGTTGCGTTTGCAATGTACACAGAAGTGTAGTCGTACGCTTGATCTCCAGAGGTGAGTTTGTCGCCCCACCCTTCGAAGTACGCGCCCGCTTCACATTTAATCGTTCCGGAACAATCGAGTTCTTGGCCAGTTCGCATGTCAAACACTCGGTGTCTCATGTAGTACGGAGCTCCTTTAGCTGAACTCGTCACATCTGAGTACCATTTCATCCCTTCCGGGTCTTCGTACCATCCATTTCTCCAGACTCCACCCGGCCGATTCAACCAATGCATCGTTTTATCGTGACGAACCGATTGATTGACAGCACGTAAACCTGCGAGAGTTGAAAGTCCTGTACCAGAGTAGGCATCTTCAAGACGAAAAATACAGGCGTCACCTCCTTTTGTTGGGATGGCGTGGCGAGCGTACGGCCCATTGTCCCAATACGGCATGATGAGAATGGGTAAACTATCTGTAATTTTGTACAGATCTTTGCTGTCCCAGTCGTCAATCACGTGAAGGTTGTCTCGAACGGGATCAGTGTAACCCAGCGCCAAACACGCGTCTAAGATGTTGTCGATAGTGTTGGCAATCAAGTCGCACGAGATCTCGTAGTTCACTTGGGCCATTGGGTCCAGAGCATCCGAGATCGATCCATTTCGACGCTTTTTGAGTCGATACCCATGCACTGCAGTCCCCGTCGAGTCTTCGAGTATGGCGGATGTTCCTGGGGCAGCTAGTAAAGAACTCAACACCTTCGGCTCGTACGCTTTTCCGTTTCGAACACAGGCAATCACTCGGTCAGGGTATGGTACATCGTTGCTGCCGATAATTTGTGTTGGTCCGAGGTCGGGGTCCCGTCCGTAAATTAGGTGCCCAGTTGAAGTGTGCGTGTCCTGAACTGCCCCCAGCAGCTGCGAACACACGAGAACGACCATAAAGACGCAAGTTGCCCAATGGTACACACCAATCGCAACTTGAGTCAGGGTGACTTTCGATTTGAACGTGGACGAGAGTACTGGATCAGCGTTTTCCGTGGGAATCGGACGAACTTGAACTGCTGACATTGGTCCTCGGGTACCTTTACTAGGAGCTTCATCACTCCCATTAACTTTTGCCCCACGAAGCAGCACCGTGTGAGGAGTAATGGACGGCTTCCGGCTGACGCGCTGGAAGCAACGCATACTGCTTGTCCGAGATGCGAATAAAGTTTGAATGAGTGTCTTGGTCACCTAAACTAAGAGGAAGGTGAACTCTGATCTCTCCTTGCGACTCTGATCTGCTAAAAACAATTGCAACGGTAGCATGGGATGAAGCGTGCAACAATAAATCCATTGCGAACTCGTGGTATTGAACTCAAGTCTATCAATATTGAACTCAAGTCTATCAAAATATTACCATCGCTTTTCATGGCATTTCCACAACATTGGAGATCTCATTCCTTAAGGTTCAGCCTTCAAGATTGCAGATAGACACCTGCCACCATCGTACGCATTTGAACCGCGGGTCATCAGGTCGCCACGTTTGAGGTTCTGTTGATTCGAGTGCTCTCATTTCATCTTCATCATTAACGCTACTCGCCCCAAGTGTCCACACAAGCGCTCGATGGTTCCAAAGATGGTAAAAACTTCGGAACGGAGTCATCGCAGCAAGTCTAGTCCAGTCCTCAAACGAAGTGAGATACCGATCGCCAAAGACGACGTATCCGATGCGGATTAGTTCGCGGCTACTGACGAATACGACTTCATTTCGTACAGTATTTTGTGCGAGCTGGTAGTTGGTAATGTCCATAATTTGACTTTGGCTCTTGCTTTGGTCCTGCTGCAGCGTGAAGAAGACTTTGCGACGGTCCTGGGTGATTAAACTCAAGTTTCTGAGCGCAGACGTAGGGCGAAAACTTACCAAGGCCCCCTACAGCACTTACTTGCAGTCCCAAAGCTTTCTCAGCACCTCGTAAACCTAAACCCACACCACGTCGGTGAATCGGAACTGGACGAGTCAGTAGCAGCGGCATCAAATTGATAGCAACAACGCACACCTTAAAGGCGTACAGGAATGCCACTTGTCCATTCATTCGCCACGATGTATCAACTTTCGTGTAGTCAATGAGTCCACCTCATCCGAGAAAATCACAGTTGCCACTCGACCGTCCACCCCAATCATCCATCCTGACTCGGCAAGAGCAAGCCGAAAGTAATGCAGCAAGCACAAAACTATCATTGTAGGTGTGAACAGCACGTCGGACATCCGTCGTCGAAACATCTTGGCGAGTACGTTGAGAAAACTGTAGTAGATCAAGACAAAGTGTGTGATGGCCGGGTGAATGACAAACCAGGCGTCGGCCAAGGCGCTTTGTTGCCCTTCAAACTCACAGCCCACCGTCCAAAGCGCTGTCAAAATCATCTTAAGACGCGGTAAAACCATCAGCGGAAGAATGGCAAAACTCCTGGAATTTGCCACGCAGCTAATTCCACCACGTCCAAACCACTCGCTCTTTGCCTCGTAAAGCACTCGTTGTCAGAAAAATCAAAGTTAACATCCAACGGTGCAGAACGAACCCAACATACACGTTAGAAAGCAGCGTTTGCCAGTCAAAGATGCTCCGGACAACTCGAAAATCGTACGATTCATAAATGAACAAGCCGAATTCAGTGCCGTTCGCGATGTAGACGGAGGTGTATTCGTGCGCGCCATTGCCGGAGCTGAATTTGTCGCCCCAGCGCTCATTGAAAGCCGCAGCTTCACAATCGCTTGGGTTTGATCAATCGGTCTCTTTGCCCGTGCGCATATTGAACACGTGGTACATCATATCGTACGGTGCGCTAGGAGCTGAGCTGGTGACGTCCGAGTACCAACGCATACCTTCCAAGTCTTCGTACCAACCATTTTTCCAGAACCCACCCGGACGATGCAACCACTGAATTGTGCGCGCGTGATGGATACTTTGGTTGACTCCTCGAAAACTCGCAAGGTCGGAGTTTCCTCCATTGTCCGCGTACGCGTCTTCCAAACGGAAAATACAGGCGTCACCTCCCCATGTGGATATGGCGTGGCGAGCATAAAGTGAATTGTCCCAATAGGGCATGATGAGAACCGGTAAAGTATTTGGGAGCGCGTGCAACTTGTTGCTATCCCAGTCATCGACGACGTGTAAATTGTCACGTGTGAGATTGTTGCAACCCAGTGCTTCACAGGCATTGAAAATGTTGTCGATGGTGCTAGCAATGAGGTTGCACGACTTGGTATACGTCGGTTGAGCTATCGAGTCCAGGGAGTCCTCGACAGATCCGACTCGACGTTGCTTCAACCGATACCCGTGCGTTGCAGACCCAGTTGAATCCTCCAAAATCGAGGTCTTCTCTAACGCTAGAAGAGAACTCACCAATTTGGATTCGTAGTTTCGTCCTTTGCGTACACAAGCGATGACTCGGTCGGGATATGGTACGTCATTTGTACCAACTATCTGATAGGGACCTAACTCCGGACTCCTTCCATACACAACATGTTTGTTGATTGTGGTGGAGTCCCAGATAGCCCCTAAAAGTTGCGAACACGTGAGAGAAATGATGAAAAGGCAGGCAGCCCAATGGTAGAACCCAACCAAAATCTCATACAACGTGAGTCCGTGGTGAAGTGTCGAGTTGGTTGCCAGGAATTCATTTCTTGGAACTGGTCTCGAATTCACTTGAGGGGTGACGGCCGACGGCCGACAACAAGACATGTGCGTCGACTCTGGACAAAATAGTTTTGAGTTTTTGAATGGGACGTAGCAATGTCCACAACGCACTACAGTAGTAATACTAGGAATACCTTGTACGTCGCTGCTTTCATCTTGACCATATTCCCTGGAACGTTATACTTCATGAATAATTGGTACAGTATGCAAAGTAGTGTTTGAGTGTGTTTGTAGCAGCTCAACATTGAATACTGCAAGTAGATACCTGCCACCAATACACATCAAGGCGTGGGTCATCTAAACGCCACAATTGGGGTTCCGTGCTGTCCAAAGCCCGATTTCCGGCGACTTCAGCTGCTCCATCGTTGGTGAGTGGACGAAGTGTCCAGACCAGTACCCGCCGATTCCAGAGGTGGAAAAGGCCAGTCATTGCCCAAAGTCGAGCCCACCCGTCGAAAGTGGTGAGGTATTTATCGTCGATGACGATATACCCGAGTCGGATGAACTCGTAACTACTCACGAGAACCACCTCGCGTTAATTTGCAGACTGCTTCATAGCCTTCTCCTGGACGCTTTCACTGCAAAATGGTTGTACTGCTGTTGTAGATTCCGTTCACCGACTGATTGAATTTGCTACTTGGCGTCTTTGATCGCTGCGTTTCACAAAAACCGTTGATATCGAACGTGTGGAGGATAAACGACGGCTCTTTTCATCAACCACTGCGATAAGGTATGGAGGAGAACTTGCCAGGCCGCCCACTTCACTCACACACAAAGCCAACGCTTTTTAAACACCATACAAGTTGTGAGCAGTAGTGCGGCTTCGAATTGGGAAGGAGCGAGCGAATAATAGAGGCAGTAATGACACCAAGGATGCATACCTTAGTTGCAAAAATCAACGTTATGCGGCCATTGATACGCCACGCAATGTCCGAGGTGAAGAATCCCAGAAGCTGTAGTTGTTTCACTTCATCCGAGAAAACTACAGTTGCTACCCGTCCATCCACTCCGTCTATCCAGCCGGATAGCGCAAGTTGGAAGCGAAAGTAGTGGATAACGTTACCACTGTGGGTGTGAAAAATACATCAGAAACCCGTCGCCGAAAACCTTTAGCCAGTAGCTTCAAGATGCTGAAGTAGATGAGGACAAAGTGAGCGATCGCAGGGTAAAAACCGAACCACGCTTCTGAAAATGCGTATTGTTGCCCTTCAAATTGACAGCCTACGGTCCAAAAGGCTGCCAAAGTCATCTTGAGCCTGGGTAACGATGCCAGTGGCAGCAAAACAAACTTTTTCGATTCAGAAACGCAACTGATACCGCATCCAAACCACTCGCTTTTGCCTCGATACGCACTTCCAAGCATCAGTCCCAATGTTACTAACCAATAGTAGTGTAGGATGAACCCAGCGTACATGTTGGAAAGCAGCGTTTGCCAGTCGAAAACACTGCGTACAACATTATACATGTACGTTTCATATGTGAAAAGCCCAAACTCAGTTCCATTTGCAACGTATACCGAGCTAAACTCCCGTGATCCAAGCTCAGTGCTGAGCTTATCTCCCCAATGCACCTTCAGTGCAAACGTGTCCGAGGTCTTGCAGTCAATCTCTCTTCCTAGTCGCATGTCAAACACTCGGTGCAACATGAAATTAAGGAGCCCCAGTTGCAGGGCTCACCACGTCCGAGTACCAACGAATCCCATCCTGATCCTCGTACCAACCATTTTTCTAGACTCCTCCTGGACGTCGAAGCCATTGAATTGTACGCTCATGGTGGACAGTTCGATTCACCTGGCGAGGTAGGAATTGCCTCCAATTCCCATGAACGCGTCGCTCAGGCGGAATATGCACGCGTCACCTGTCCACGTTGGTATCGCATGCCGAGCATAGATGGCATTGAATGGGTAAAGGGTTCCGGAGCAAGTACAGGTTCTTGCTATCCCAATTATCGACGACTCGTAAATTATCCCGTGTGAGATTTTTGTAGCCTAGAGTCTCGCACGCTTGGGAAATGTTGTCGATGGTGTTAGCTATTAGGTTGCAGGACATGGCGTAAATTGGTTCCGCTATCGAATCCAAGGAATCTGTGGAGGACCCAACACGTCGCTGCTTCAACCGATACCCGTGTATTGCAGTACCAGTTGCGTCCTCTAGGATGGCTGAACCCCCATTGTCCGCTAATAACGAGGTCACCAATTTTGGTTCGTAGTTTCGACTTTTGCGTACACAAGCGATCACTCGGTCGGTATATGGCACGTCGTTCGTCCCAGCAATGTGGTAGGGACCGAGCACAGGACTTCTACCCAGTGTGATGTACTGCGAGTTCGTGGTTGCGTCCCAAATGGCGCCAAAAAGCTGCGAACACACGAGAAATACCATGAAAAGACAAGTTGCCCAGTGGTACAGACCTGGCACGAGTGCACTCAGCTTGACTTTCGTGAATGGTTTCCTCACATTATCCAGACTTTCGGTTTGTTCAGCAATGGGGTATACAAGTCCTGAAGAACGAGATGTCCACCAAATTCGAGTCAACCAAGAATTCTTTGGCGCACTGGTCTCGTTAACTCGGCGCATGTTATAGTTTTCCAAAGGAAACTGCAGAATGCCACCATAATACAAACACTTTAGTCAGAACAGCTCAGCGTTCGGTGTACACGATCCTCCAAGCCACTATTAGCCACCTTGTTCGTTGAAGAGCTATAGAATTATTAAAGATGTTGTGCTCTTCATTATTTGCCAATTTGTGATATCGATGAACGGCTAACATTGAATGCTACACGCAGAAACTTGCCACCATCGAACGCTTTGCAGTCCTGGGTCATCCAGTCGCCACATTTCTGGTTCGACATGTTCGAGGACTCGACCTCCTGCAATTTCTGCTTCGCCTTCAATAGCAATGGGTCGAAGCGTCCACACGAGCACTCGATGATCCCACAAGTGGCAAAAGGATCGGAACGGAGTCGTCGACGATAGTAAGTCCTATTCATCAAACGTGATGAGGTACTTGTCCCCAAAAGTGAGGTATATCAGTCGAATGAGTTCGTAGCTATTGACTAGAGCGATCTCTCTTTTTGGGGCTTGAGGGGGGTTGGTACAATTCTTAGCTTCAAAAAGAGGCAAGACCGGACTTTAAAAAGACTGCATCTTGTCATTGTTGAGTTCCCTTGCGCCTTGTAAGCATTCATCCTCAAAATTGGTAGGTGGGACGAAGTTCCGATCAATGACTGCTACCATATAAGTCAGAGACCAACCAAGCCCACCAACATGTCTCGCTCGCACCGCTAGAGCTTTCTCGACACCATGGTGTTCGCGTTCTTTTCCTCGCTTGTTGATTGGAAATGGACGAGCAATCAGCAATGGCAGCAAATTCACAGCTAGGATGGCCAACTTTAAAGCAAACAAAAGAGTCACACGGCCATACATGCGCCACGCCGTATCTGTCGTAAAGTAGTCGGCCAGTTGCAGAATGACTGTGGACACTCGTCCATCGACGCCTGTCAGCCATCCAGACTCAGCAAGTGGCAAGCGGTAGTAGTGCATTAGGCATAATATAAACACGGTGGGGGCGAAAAGCACATCGGAAACACGACGACGTAGAGCTTTGGCTATGAAATTCAATATATCAGCACAAACTGAACAATTGTCGAGTACATGAAGAACCGCGTCTTCATCAACGCACTTTGTTGGCCTTCGAATTTACAGCCCACGGACCAAAATGCTGTAAGTGTCATTTTCAATGATGCCATGGGCAACAAGGCAAAGCTACTGGAGCCTGAAACAGCAGCCGATTCCGCCTCCAAACCACATATTTTTGCCATGAACAGCTCCCAGGTGCTGCGATGTCAACGCTAAAATCCGCCGAAACAAGTCAAGACCGACGGATAAGTTCGAAATCAACGTCTCCCAGTCGAATACGCTGTGCACAATGATTTGCTCGTACGATTCATAGAGCCCAAGACCAAAGTCAGTCCCGTTGGCAATGTAAACGGAGTTAAAATTGTGCGCTCGCCTTCCTGAGTTTGAACTTGTCTCCCCAGCGCTCGATGTGAGATGCAGCTTCACAGTCTGTTGGGTTGGATCAATCCAATTCCTCTCCTGATCTCATGTCAAACACTCGATGCATCATAAAATACGGAGCTCCGCTGGCTGAACTAATGACATCCGAGTACCAACGCATAACCCCTCGGTCTTCATACCACCCATTCTTCCAGTGTCCTCCTGGACGATTTAACCACTGGGTGGTTTTGTTATGACGGACGCGCTTTGATTAACACCACGGAAACTCGCCATCGCAGAAACTTCTCCATTGCCAGTAAAGGCATCTTCTAACCGGAAAATACATGCATCGCCATCCCATGTCGGTATGGCATGCCGCGCGTATGCTGCGTTATCCCAGTATGGCATGATGAGAACTGGAAGGGTATTTACAAGCTCATACAAATTCTTGCAGTCCCAGTCATCAACAACATACAAATTGTCACGGGTGAGGTTCGTGTAGCCTAACGCCAAGCAACTCGCCAGGATGTTACTGGTCGTGTTCGCAATCAAAGTGCATTTTCTCGTAGATTGTTTGTGCGCTCGAATCCAGCGAGTATAGCACGTTTCCGACTCGGCGTTGTCTGAGACGATAGCCGTGAAGTGCTGTACCTGTCGAGTCCTTCAATATCGCAGAAACACCAGGATCAGCCAGTAAGGAACTGACAAGTTTTGGGTTGTAGCTGTGTCCCTTATGGACGCTGGCTATCACTCGATCCGGAATAGGTACGTCGTTGGTGCCAACAATTTGTGAAGGCCCAAGAAGTGGGCTCCTTCCGTATACATGGTGTTCGACGGTTGTCCTGGAATCCCAAACAGCGCCCAGGAGTTCACGAGACTGGTAACAAAGAGGCAAGTGGTCCAATGATACAGCGCGAAAGCAATCTTCACTCTTTCAAAAG
>KV742688.1:0-13090 GCA_000468175.2 Phytophthora cryptogea
TCGACTCCTCAGTACGCTGTTTTTTCTTCTGCGGCTTCAGAGACGAGTTGGACGCAGCGAACTCCGTGTCGGGCAAATACTTTTCACAGTTCTTCAAGAAGTGGCCACCATTTCCGCAGAGCTTGCAAACATAGTCAGCGGGTGGGGTCGCTTGCAATTCTTCAATTTCAGCAAGACCCTCTTGGCGGCCCTCTTCACCAGGCAAGTCAGCCACCTTACGCAGCACGGCAATAAAGAAGCCTCCGGAGTTCTGGTCTGTGGGGATAAGCCGGAGGGTCTTGTGCAATTCCTGGGAAATAGCATCATTGGTCGGGAACATGGAGCGCTTAACACGACCACGCAGGTCCTGGGAGAGTGCATCATAATTGTCGAACCATTGGTGCAGGTTCTCGGACTCACGGCTGTTTTCCTCCTTGAAGAGATGGCCCTTGTGAGTAGACTTGGACTTTGAGCGCCAGCCTACACGCCACTTGGACCGACCGGGGCGCGCAACAAGCTGGGGCATCTTCTTCGAGACATCCAGCAGTTCCAATGACCCACCAGCACGACGCAGCAACTCCGCAACAACAGCCTCGTTCTCAACAGGATTGAACGAGCACGTCGAGTACACCATGATACCGCCAACCTTGAGCAGGGCAGCTCCACGAAGTGCCAGCGCCAGTTGAATCGGGTGCAATGTGAGGCCTTGGCCAATGTGCCAGTCCTTCCACAGCGCCTGATTCTTGCGCATTGTGCCATCTCCGCTGCATGGTACGTCGCACAGCACACGATCGAACACGTTGGTAGGTTGCAACGTCTTGGTCTCTGCGTCGTACAGACCGGGGAACGTGTCACCCGCACCACAAGTCACCACAGCACGACGCAGAGTGTTCCTCGAAAGACGATGCACCAGCATGTACGCACGCTTCTTGTCCAGATCGTTGGCAATCACCAAACCACTTTGCTCTCCATTGTCGCTGCTGTCAGTCGAGAGCAAAAAGTCAAGAGCCTGCGTGGTCTTGGATCCAGGCGAAGCACACATGTCCAGCACGCGGTGTCCTCGTTGCACGTCTAGAAACAGAACCGGCAGCATGCTCACGGCTTCCTGGCGGTCAATATTTCCACGGTCCGTCTGCTCCAGCAAACACGAGTGGAAAGCACGCACGTCCTCGTGCTTCGGAGCTGACCACCAAAAAATGACAATAGAACTGTTAACCCCCCGCTCTAGCAGCTCCATTTCCAGCTATTGCAACAACGTACCGCTCTTCGACAGAGCGACACGTCCACAGTCCATTTGCCACGCCACATTTTCCAGCGGATACCACGCGATCGGCCTGTAAAAACAACATTAAAAACCACATCAGCTCTGCTCTAAAACTGACAGTATACTGCCAACTTCTCTCTCACTTCGGCGGGTTCACTGGGATCTCTCCATGAAAGTACTTGTCACTTGGGAACTGCAGCGTCGTGGCCAACAGCGTCTTGAGTCTGCGCCACTCAAAAATCACATTAGCGTCCTGCAATAATTACAGTAGAAAATCACCAATTGCCTGGACCTCGCGGCGTCCGGACGGTGCAAATTGAGGCGGAACGACACGGGCAGCGGCTCGTGCAGCAGCTTCATGAGCTTCTCCAGTTGAATTTCGTCCTCCACGGCATCTGTCTCGCGCTGGAGGACGCACTTGGGTTAGATAAAAGTGTTGCAAAGAAGGTGGAGGGGCTATTGGTACCAGATATTCGCGGAAACTCTGCTTGTACACGTCCAACGACGGCTTCTGCCTGCTCGACTTGGTCTCCGCCATTGATGCTGCGGTAATGAGGAGTGTACCCTCCACGTACCCTCGGTTACCCTTGTATCGGACTTAAGTGAAAATGGGTTCACTTAAGTCCGATAAATTGGGGTACGTGTACCCCTTGGGTACGGTTAAGATGGCTACATGTAACTTCAATGGCTACATGTAACTTCAACGACTTCAACTTGTACATATTGTCAAGGAAAACTTGTATTACAACGAGTATTGACGGATTTGAAGGCGTTGCTACTCTCCGTGAAAGTCCTCGTTACGGATGGATGCCAATTTGCGCGCGTCTCGGACGAATCGCTCGCTGGAGTCGCATCGGTAGCTGCGCGTAGACGATCGGCTGCGTTAGATAGAGAATGTCGCGCAAAATTCCCACAGCCTTGCGATAGTCGTTGTTAATGTGCTCGTCTTCGTCGCTGGAGGCGATGCACCCGCCAAGGACCCAAATCGTCGAACAGGTCGCTACGAACAGCAGCACAGCGAAGACTTCGGGCCAGTTCGCCAGCAGCCTCTCGAAAAGCCCCACAAGGCGTGCTTCAAAGTGTTGGTTCATGGCTGGTCTGGTGTCGTTGAGAAGTGCGAGCTTGAAAGCAAATGTGCAAGTGATGCGAGAAGACACGTGCGTTCGCATTTGTGTCTGGTCCAACCAGTTGAAAGTCCTTGGCTTTTGCGACTGGAAGAAACAGTTGAAAGTCTTGGCGATGAGTCATCGCGAGACGTCATCTGGCTGCATCCACAAAACCCTGTCGTTGCCCTCTGCCCAGAGCCAAAAGGTGTACATTTTTTCCACCGAAACCTGCTCCGCTCTGCAAGCGAACAGATTTATTTCGCGCGAACTACCATAGCGATGACTACGAGTTCGCCGATTCGTGTCTCGACGCAACATAACTCTATTTGCAGCCTTCAGAATGAGTGACCGTTTCACGTATTCCGAGGCTGACAAAGAAAACCAACGACAAGTCCACCAAGTCGAAGTCTTCACGGGTCAAGAGCTTCGCAGATACCATGACAGCTGGGCCTCGTTCTGGCAATACTTGGACAACTATCACTGCGAGTTCGGCGTCAACACCGGCGTCCAGTTCACTATCAACGTCAAGAAGCGCAACAAGGAGCTGAGTACTTTGAAGCGCGTGGCCAGTGGAAAGCGGACGGTGGAGCTGCTTCCTGATACCTTGGAAGCTTACAGACGCACCTTCATCTGCCACCGTGGACGGAAGCCGCAGAAGAATGACAAGAAACGTCGACAAAGCAAGACGTACACGGGGTGCAAGTTCAAGTTTAAGGCGACCAGCGTCTACCGCGATGGGGCGTGGCAAGTCGATATCTCCATGATGAACACGCAACATGACCACACGCAGAAAAGTGCTGAGATTCAACGTGAGCACATGCCGGCTGAAGAATCTGGGGAGGAATCGCAAAGCAGCCCACGTTGTCTTGTGACAACCAACGCATCGGCCACGGCCTCCAGCATGTCAGACCAACGAGATGCTTCGACTTTCTCTACTGGTCTTGGGGAGGATCCAGCACCCGAGTCGACTGCAGAATCGAACCAGCAACTCCTTGCTCGTAGCTCAGAAGAACTTCGGCTTCTTGCGAATGAGTTGCCCGATGCTGACACTGGGCAAGTTTTAATTGAACATTTCTCCAGTCCCGCCAGTAACTGTTTCGACTACCAGCTTGCTGGGACCGCAGAATCTGTTTCCTCTCAGTATTGGTCATCTGAGACCTCTAGCGAAGGTACTACCTCACTTGCGCCAACGTCCGAAACCTCACTACACGACGTTGACGTGAATGACTCACTACTTCCTCAACTTTCCCCGGATCAACTTCAACTGGAGTCTCCACCAGTGTCTTCTCCGCTCAATGACGAGTGGAGTTCACTCTATGCCGAGGAAGAAAAAGGATTTCCGTTCGCATCGGATTCCTGTGCTGAGCACAACTTGGTGTAATTCCGACGTTGCCAAGTCAGCACAGAGTGCTACCACGTAAATGGACTAAAATCCACCAGCTTGCATGTGTGTGAAAATTGTCAATCTGCCGTGACGGTCAACGTACTTCGCAGTTTGGACTTGTGTGAAAAGTGGGGGATAGGATGAGGGATCACTCCATCTTA
The DNA here is from genome assembly GCA_000468175.2 of Phytophthora cryptogea. NCBI lineage: Eukaryota > Oomycota > Peronosporomycetes > Peronosporales > Peronosporaceae > Phytophthora > Phytophthora cryptogea. The sequence goes on from KV742688.1 coordinate 3,895, forward strand.
AATGTACATGCTTGCTTTACGATTTGTTCTTTCGTCGAACGTGACGCTTGTGCAACAAATATCCAACTGCTTTCAGTTAGTTTCGAGGCTGAACCATCATCAATTGGACCTCAAAAATATTTTCCACGTAGTGATAGCTTTTTGTACTTGTTTTCACCTTTTCACAACAAATTTACCAGCCACCACTCGTACCAGGTTGACCCGCAACGTTACGCGAACTCCGGATACCGATCTGAAAAGCGTATGACGGCTAAATCGATCCTCATCAGTACCTCGATGCGTTCTGCAGCAACCACGGTGTCAAAATCGGCGTGGGGTTTACAGTCAGTGTTAAAGCTCGAAACAAAGCTTTCCATCGCTTAAACGAGTGACAAGTGGCAAGCATACGGTGGAGCTCATTCCTGATTACTGAGGAGATATTCAGCGGGCTTAAAAGTTAAACGAAAAAGTTGCGGGGATGCTACGATCAAGCTAGCGTTGACACGCGTGAAGCGCCAAGGTCGATAGCAAATTGATTCCAGACGACGTATTTTCGGTTCCAGTGCTGCAAAAAATTGGATTACAAACACGACATCATCAAACAAGGGCCTGCGTATGGTCCCTATGACTTTGAATGCTGCTTACGGCCCCAAAGAGTTGTATTACGGATGGCCTCGTTGGCGTTTCGCTAACGAATATGGTGCTGGATTGCCCGCTTTGACCACAAGCAGCGTAAGGAATTACCAAGCTGGATGATGCATGTTTCGTAACAGAAAAAAATAAGGACCGTGCAGCTGTCCATGTCTCGCGTATTCACACAAGGCTTCCCGAATTTAACATGCACCGATAACTTGCACCATGTTCAGGTAGCGAAGAGAACGGTTTTGACTTCTTTCAAATCTCCTGAATTTTCCTCCAGACCGCGAGATCGATAACTCACCAACCATTCTCCTAGCCATCGACACGCTGCTAGCAGATCTGATACCTTCTGTTCCAATAGTTTCTTTAGTCCTTGAGTCAAAGCGTTGTACCAGATATTCATCGTTTACAGAGTGTTCCGAGTGCTTCAGTACTCGTACCAGCTTCACTTCCATTTACCACGAACAATTGATCCGCATAACCCTCTCCCTGCAAACTTCTGCTTTTCAAACACCTCAAGTCAAGGAATGCACCAGTCTGGCTAATTAGTTAACGATAGAGAAACTACAAACCCGCTCTTCCAAGTTATTTACCATCCAAATCATTCCGCACATTTCCAAATTATTCGCCATCCAAAGCATTCTTAGCAGAACTTCAGGATGCTCACAAAATCATGGCACTAAAACTTCAAGTACATGGCTGTACTTCATTCCAACGCAAGTAGTTCTTTCGGTCTTGACTTGACTCCACACCAGCAAATGGCTAGTGGCTGTTTCCCAATAGACTCCAGTATAAACGAAAAGCACTACAGCCTGCTCCGACGACAAATTTAGTTGGTCAAGTTGTACTCCAAAATAAAGTTTTGGTTATTTGCGAGCTCTCCAGATCTCAAAGCTGACCCTGGTAAGCAAACGTTGTGAATATGCGAGTCAACTATCAGAAACAAAAGGGAGCAACTCACCTGGTGCTTCCTCCTCCGTTCGTCTTGGCCGAGTACACCAAATCTGGGAACTTGTCTGTCCACTTTGGAAAGAACGTGTCTCCATCCTCAATTTGTCTGTGGACCCTCGAGACGTAGCACGATTCAGCCACCTCAGCAACCATCGCTTCCCTATACAACCGCTCACCGCCACCAATGAACACTCGACTGCAGTTCTGATACTGAAGGTGCGAGTCTGCAAGTCGCAGTGCCTGCTCCAACGTCTGAGCCACTTGAACCCCTGACCATCGACTGTCAACAACTTCAACTTCCGACGGAAGTGGACGTTTCAGAGTGGAGGACACGACAATTGTATGACGGTTTGGGATGGGCTCGTCGAACTCCTCGAAAGACTTTCGACCGACTACCAAGATCTGATTTTTGGTGGTGGACGTGAAGAAGGACCAATCGGCTGGTAGATTCCATGGCAATTTCCCTTGCTTGCCGATCACGCGGTTCACGGAGCAGGCCACGATGAGAGAGACGGGAAGTCTTCGCGGTGCTGCCATCGGAGCCGCAGACTGCGTCATGTGGACCACTTTGGTTAGATGGTCGACATATGGCTACATTGGACGACTTGAAGTTGCCTTTTGTAAACGTCAGCGCTTGAGAGATGGTTTCGTATTGGAGGTGGCCCGGAGTGGCTTTAGCTAAATACAGTGCCGTGCTCGACGCCCTCTTATACTACAATGTGCTACAGGCTTACTTACTTACTATCTGACATGCCTGTTACCTTGAATTCAATATTCGCTGCGGTTGTTGTTGCGGCTGTGGTTGCTGTTGAGGCTGGCTTGTTACAGGACGATGCGTTGGCGCAAGTTGCTCCATGAGCAGCATCTCTGGTCGCTTAGGAGCCGCGACAGGGGCGGTGGCGGGACCAGCATTTGTACGTGGAGGTTGTTGCTGCTGCTGTTGCTGTGGCTGAGGCTGCGGCACGCTGCCGCTTCCAGACGCAAGTCGTGAGGATTCATCTGGCCGCGGAGGCTCTGGTCTCAGCAATGTCGAGCCAGGAGGTGGGGGCAGTAGAGTCATGCGCGCAGCTCCTCCAGGAGACGACGTGCGATTCAGACCACCCGAAAACAGCCCCATCGAGATCGGGATTCCGCCAATATTCTTTGCGCCAAGTGGAGACCGAATCACAGCAGGCGGAGCGTGAGGGACCGTAGTAGCAATTGGTTTTGCCACCCCCGGTGGGTACGGCACTGCTTCCAGCAACCGTTTTGTAAGCTGAACGGATGGCAGATCCTTGTTCACCAAGTAGACAAACTTGAGGTCTTGGAAACGCTCCGATGTCGGGTAAATCAATGATCGCAGCAAATGTGCCGAGTCTCGAGTGAGCATACCCTCTTCTTCCAGCCGGCAAAATCGCAAATACATTTCTTTGCGAATACTAAAGTGCAAATCCACGAACGAGTTCATCTGAATACGTTCTCGCGTCTGTGGTGACTGGTTTGTGTCAGTAGCTGGATTACCAGGGGCAGTAGGAGGCACTGTCCGCCCAGGAGCCCCTGTAGTGCTTGGTGTGCTTGTAGACGCATCCATCTTTGCACGCTTGTTTGCACTAGCGTTGCTTCCACGATTTGCAGGCGGGCGCTTCTCTCGCTTTGGTTTAGCGGGAGCATTCTCATCGATCTCTTGTGATGCCACTTCCCGTAATATATCAAACGCGCTGAGCGAACCTCGACCCCCGGCACCAGCTTGAGTCTGTTTTGATTTGCGAGCTGTCGTGGCTTTTGCTGATTTTGAAGCAGCAGCCCCCGATACCTCCTTTCGAACTGCTTGGACAGACTTTCCATTTGGCATCGGTCGTGGGTACAGAGGAAAACGGCCGTTCTTTTGCTCCATTTTCACATACACTTGAAAGTTCGCCGGCATCGCCAACGAAGGTTTTGAAGGCGAAGCAGTCGAGGAATTGCGGTTGGCCGCCGGATTCAGCATCGGCAGCGAAGTAACAGCCGGTTTAAAGCTCTTTGCTGGTACCTCGTTTGTCGGTGGGCTATTCAAAATTGACATAACCGTGTTACAAGAGGAATGCGCTGCCGAGGTCGGCTCGTCCTTCTTCCCTGGCTTATCTCCCTTGCCCTCTCCAGCAGACGCTTTGTTGCTTGCACCAATCTTCGCGGTAGCCGCTTTTGACGGGGAGCTATGTGCTTCGCTAGCCACCTTCACGGTGTGTTCGGGGGACGCGTGCATCATAACAGCATCGCTCGAAGACGCGCTTTCACTCTCCTTCGCGTCGACCGCACTCAAATTATTAGCATCGGAATCTGTTTTCGCTTTCTTCGCAGAAACTTTCGCGGGCACTTGGTTTGCTGTTTTCGCTTCCGACGCGCTTGACGACACTCGAGAGGGGAAACTTGCCACTTCCGGATCCTTTGACGGCGATGAGGACACCGAATCTGCCTTGTCAGAAACATTCGCTTCACCTTCCACGGTTTCGCTATTCGCATCTCCATTCGCTTGCGCTTTTATGGGCGAATCAGCCACTTCCGACAGTTTTCGCTTCTTTCGGTGCGTCTTTGCGGGTTTCATCTCCTCCTCCTTCATCTCCTCGTCCTCCATGTCTTCGTCATCGTCATCCACGACCACAACCGCTTTACTGGGCTTCTTAGTCTTCGCAACCGCCACTATAACCGTTTCGCTTTCTTTCGGTGACGTCGCCCTCTTCGAGGCCTTCGCAATCGCGTTACTCGTGGAAATATACGCCGCCTTGGCCTTCAGCACCGACCGGTTGCCGTTGTGGAATGCGCGGGCGTCGTCAATACAGCGCGGACAGACGTACGTCGAGTCTTTCCAGCGTCCGGAGCTCTTAATCGGAGGCAAACAGCCGATATGGAACCACTGGTTGCAGCAGTCGCACGCCAAACTCTCGTTAATGTGCTCGTCATCCATCGCGTACCAGTCATCGAACGATTTGCTCCATCGTGTGAAGTGGATCTTAATACGCTCGCCTTTCGTGTCCACTTCGGTGATCAGCGCGTTGTAGAGCACCTCATCGTTGTCCACCAGCACCGCCTGGTTCACTTTGAAGCCCGTAGTGACTTTGGCGTCCTCGTGGTCCTTTCCAGTCGTGGAAAAGGGCAAACGACAGCTGCCGCAACGAGAGCCCACGTCCTCTTCGTCGCTCTCCTCGCCCTTCGTCTCCTCGTCGTCGGTATCGTGGCCTTCGCTCTGCTCTGCTTCGCATTTGTGGCAGCAGAAGCCGTTGGGGTTGCCCACGTCTTCGTTGCATTGTTTGGCGCACTTGGCGTGGAAGCCCTTGCCGCACCACTCGCAGAAATGGTCGCAGCTCGTGCGCGTGCACTGGACACATGGCCGTTGCGACCTCCGGAACGCCACGAAGTCGCAGATCTGGCAGCCGGTGGACGCCACGCTCTTCTTGCCCACGGGCCACGCCTTGGCCACGCCCTCCAGCAGCAAATTGTTGCCGCACTGCTCGCACTCGCGGTGGCCGGGCGTGGACGCGCCTCCGGAGGACGACGACGCGGACAGCGCCGGGCTGCTGCCGCCGCCGCCCAGACCGGACTTCTTGCGGCGCTTCTGCGGCGCCTGCGCGCCGGCCTTGGGCCCCTTCGCCTTGAGATTCCGCCCCATGCAGAGTGATGGTCCCTCGCGTCGCGTGTGGTTTTCCGAGTGAGATCCTCCCCCGAACCCGCGACGTTCGGCGGGGCCGTGTGTGGTCCACATCGCGGGTCGAAAGCACTTTCGGCCAATCCGCGGACGTCCTGCATTGCGACATCTTCTTCAATATTCGCACTTAGCGCGGTCGTGAGCAAGCTGATTGGCTCGTGGATTGCCTGATTCCAGCCTGATTCCGTGCGTTGCAGCCATCTTGGCGGACGTCCCGCGATCCGAGCGCCGTGGCGTCCGCTTGGCTAAGGCTACAGTCTGGCGGTGCCGTCATGTGGTGCACGCACTCCGTCCCCCAAACAGCTTGCGCACGGCGGCAGGGATTTGTCGCTTCGGTCGCATTCGAAGCGCCGTGTGCTCTTTTTCTTCACGCGGTCCCGCGCGCGTACCGTACTCCTCGAATCTCTTTGCCGTCTGTGACTTCCAGCGGTAGGTACTGCAAGAAGATCGCTTGTCAAAACTTTTGCAGATCGAAGTACCGTTGACGTTGCGAAATCTTGAAATAAATGACGAAGAACTTTCTCTAGGAAAGGTACCATTCAGGTGGTACTGTCCTCAATCCTAGACCAATCATATCGTACGAATACGTCAATTGTTTTGTTTATGCTTCTTTCAGAAATTCTATTTATAGCTTGCGACCTATATATATCGGTTGACGAAGCAGTTTTCGAAGCCGACTTCCATGCAGCGACTCGTGCAGCGCGAGAAGGGCGCGTCCGTGGTGTGCGAGGGCGACGACGAGGACGACGAGGACGTCGTGGAGGTCTCGGACGACCTCTCGCTGGAGCCTCCGCAGCAGCTGGCGCAGAATTCGGCGCCGCTCGCGCTCGACGTCGTCCCGGGGAAGTTCCGCTCGTCCGCTCGCTACTTGAATTTGCACTCGTTCGACGCCTCCACGCAGCGCGTTGATGGCTACACGGAGACCAAGATCGGAGGCCACGTGATGGACCACAAGCGGCCGTTCAGCTCGGACTGGCAGCAGCAACTGCACGGACCTTTGAAGACGGCGGTCTGGGGCGCCATCGACGCGCTGGGGGCGGCGTTTACAGGCGTCTCGGCAGCTTTCAGTGCTCCGTCTTCTCAGGCCAGGACGTCCCTGGCGTATGCAGCGCCGAAACCGGAGGTGCTGGTCTATTCGGCCGTCAAGATCGGCGGCCATCCATTGGACCACGTACCTTTTGTAAGTCGTGGGTTACCGTCTCGCCCGTTGCTGGGTTACGTGCCGGAAGGGACGAGGATGCCGCCTCCACCGACCTTCCAAGCGCCGGGACTTTCAGCCGCGGCGGTCACGTACGAGATCGCTCCCAATGTATCCAATCTGTACGACTGCAGTCGCTGCTTCCGACTGCGACAGTCGCCCAGAGTGCAGCTCTGCTGTGGCCACCCCGTGTGTGCCAAGTGCGTGGCGTCGCGCACCATCAAGCATGTGGAGCACAACCGCACGTGCTTCTTGGAGTGCGCTCGCTGCAATGACATGGTGGCGGTCGAGGCCGTGGTGTTTACCAACTATATCCTTCGGATGGAACCCTTCTCGGCCAAGACGGTGTCGGAGCTGCAGACCCAGGAGAAGAACAGTGGGGAGTCGACGTCGCTTACAGGTGCCTGGAAACAAGGCGGTGTGCTTGCAGCGCTGTCGTTCATTGCTGGTCGATTTGTGCCGACCAGGAAGAAATCCAGCAGCGCTCAATTGAAGCAGAACGCTAGCGAGGAAGCCAAGAAGCTCGTCGCGGAGGTCCTTCCAGATGAAGATTATGAACTGCTCGTGGATGGAGTTGCTGGATTGGCAAAGGAGACGGCCAAGGCCGAGGTGACTATTGCGAAGGGGCCTGAAAGGTGGGCCAAGCGTGTGCAGGGTCTGCAACCGCCATCGAAGCTGCTGAAGTTTTTATTTGTGCGTACGCTGGGCGTCGGGAACTTTGCGGAAGTAATGCTGGTGGAGAATCGCAAGGCGCAGCTTACTGTTTTAAAGGAGAGCGACAAGCTGCCTGAGGCTGCGAACGAGATCAGCATTCTAAGTCGGGTGCGCAGTCCGCACGTGGTTCAGATTCAACAATACTTCATCGAGGAGATTGGGCACCGACACTTTGCCTACATCGAAATGGAATACTGCGATGGTGGTGATCTGCGCCAAATGCTCGAAACCAAGGTGGGTTGATTTGCCTGGTAGAGAGAAGTGTGTGGATCGTATGCTGACGAGTGTGTGCTATAGGGCCGACTGGAGGGAGACGACTTTGACTCGATGTTCCACCAGTTATGCCTAGGCTTGAAGGAAATCCACCGGCATGGAATTGTTCACCGGGACTTGAAGCCAGGCAACGTTCTCCTGACGGTGAGTTTCAATGGTATCTGATTGAAGTGTTGATAAAAATGCTAGTGCTAAAAAACTTGTCTGCTTTTGGTTACGACGCCAGAGTGACGGCACAACAAAGATCGCCGACTTTGGTGTCTCGACCTATCTGGAGAGCGATCTGTTGACTCATCATGCAGCTGGTACTCTAGCCTTCATGGCTCCAGAAGTACGACGCTATTTTTTGGGTGAAGTTGTAAGCTACGATGCCAAGGCGGACATCTGGTCGCTTGGTGCGCTTGCGGTTGCAATGCTGACAGGTAATCCAGAGCCACGAGTGGCAACGCGTCCAGGTACGATGTTTCTCTTCGTGCGTTGAGTTGTGCAGAGCTTAATATGTTTCTCGATTCGTTTACAGTGGAGGAGCTCGTGGAAGAACTCAAGAGCGAAACTTTTGCTGACAAGTACATTCAACTGGTGGAAGGCACACTTGCCGCGCACCCAACAGATCGTCTTTCGCTGGATGAATTGCTCGACGCGTTCCCAGCAATGAACTCGAGGTTGTAGTGAGCACGTTCTGATGATCAGCATTCATTGTCGGGGTCAAGTTCCACTTCGTAAATATATTTATGGGAATTCAACATCGTCAGCACTTTACCTCGGTAGAGAGTTCACTCAACCATGAGCGAGAGGTATTAACCATTTGCTTTTTGCAGCTTGTGTCCATTTCTGCCGTGATATACAAAAGTCTCTAATATTGTCCATGTTGTTGTAGAATCTTATGCCCAGTTGTCCGTTTGGAACATGAGGACGATAGAGAGAGACAAACAGCAGTGATCCACTGCTAAAGAAGCTCATGAAGAAATTTGTTGCGTACCGACGTCATTCTTTAAAAAGGAAGCAAGTCCTCGACACCAACTCCATACCAGAGTACACCGTTGAGTCTCGTGTGCTCAACCATGTCGGGGTTGCATCGGTTTTGGAGTCTCTACCCAGATTCATCGTGCACTGGAGCGCCGACTGGTGTTTTCGTCCAGAGACTCAACGATTGCATCGCCCAAGTTGCCTCCAGTGGGTCCCATTGTGCCGCTCAGTATGATGAAAGCAACTCGTTGGTCGGCTACGTGGATGAAAGTTGTCATGATGGTCGAGTTGCAGGGTTCGAGGCGCTATTCGGAGGCGTGCCTTACATGGCGTACGACTACTACAATGATCAATGCGTGGACTACGAGAACTCTGCTGCATATCGGGCCAGCGGCACCTGTGAGTCGATGTTTGACGGGTATTCGCCATTCAGAAGCGCCACGATTTCGTACTCAAGCAGCGGCCCAGTATGGGCCAGAAACATGGGGAAGACGAGCAGTGCATTGAATTGCCTCGGGTCGGGGGCACCTGGTTACTACAAGTTTGAGGTTCCTGCTGCAGATGTCAACAACGCAAACGGATGTCAGAACTACGAAGGCATCGGAGGAGGATTCTTGTTTTACAATACAAGTGCCACTTCATCGACAGTCAGCAGCTCAAACACCTCAACGACAACCTCATCGTCCAGCAAGTCTAGTTCAGCGTCGACACCAACAGGATCCTCAGGGTCGTCGTCGACACCTTCAGCTTCGTCAACTTCGATTGGAAACGGGCTTGATGTTGGTTTGGTTGCAGGCATCTCCGGAGGAGTAGCCGTA